>CAUYON010074066.1:0-16064 GCA_963573935.1 Arctocebus calabarensis | reverse complement strand
ATACAGGAAGAATGTTCTAGGCTAGTTACTCAGACTTAATTCAGGCTGATGCTTTTTTCTTTTTCAAAATCTCCCTCTGTCACCTGGGACTAGAGTGCAGTGGCATCATCATAGCTCAATACAACCTCAAACCCCTGGGCTCAAGCAATCCTCATGCCTCAGCCTCCTGAGTAGGTGGGAATAAAGTACATGCCACCACACCTAGCTATTTTCTTTTTTTACTATTTTTAGTAGAGATGGGATCATGTTCTTGCTCCGACTGGTCTCAAACTCATGAGCTCAAGCAATCTACCCACCTTGGCCTCCCACAGTGCTAGAATCACAGGCACGAGTCCTGGCACCCAGCCTCCCTTCTCTTTAGTCTTGTTCGGAGAGAGGAGCAGCTTGCTTTGGTTCACACAGCAGTAGCCGAGCTAGGAGTTGTACTCAGTCCCCCGGCTCTGAAGCTTATGCTACAATGGGTGGCGATGGTGGGGATTCAGTCCAGGGCTGACTGGCCTCTAGGCCAAGGAGAAAGAAGGAAAGCACAATGAGGCTTGGGTAGAAATAAGAAGAGGGTCTGACACAGTTCGCGTGCAGCATTACACAGGGCTGAGGTGACACAGTCTCATGTGAGCCCCATCAACCATCCCCAGCAGGACTTCCTGTTCTAAGCAGAGTCAGGCTCCCTGCCATCATGCCCCTGTCCTAACAGGAGGGGGCTGGGTTGGGGGAGAAACGTGACTAAGTGGGCCCAGGCTTGAGCAACCTCCCTATCAGCTGCTCACAAGTGCTTGAAATTGCACTGTCCCACTGGCCTTTGTCCCCTGAGGCTCCTCTTTCACAGCAGAACCCCAGGCACCTGGGGATGTGTCTAGAGTCCTAAACCCAACCTGACCTGTCTGGTTAGAGCAGAGGCACCAGATGCCCTTCTGGAATAGGGATGAAAGCAGTGAGAACAGGACAAGGAGCCCACGGGAGCCTTCTCTTCCACCATAGTCTGATTTCATTCTCCCACAGCCTCTGGGGCAGTAGAGGAAGCTGAGGCTCTGAGAGGCAGATACAAAGCAAAAGCAGGACTTGAATTTCACCTTTGTACTTCAAGTGCAGGGCTCTTGCTAGCATACATGACTTCCTCTAGATTCCAGGACTGACTTTGGCTGGTAGAAGAGGCCAAGGAAACAGAAGTGTGAGAAACAGGGCTTCTTTGGCTCTTTTGGGTAATGAGGGCCATAGAATCGCTTACCCAGGGCGGCGCCTGTGGCTCAGTGAGTACGGTGCTGGCCCCATATACCGAGGGTGGCGGGTTCAAACCCGGCCCCGGCCAAACTGCAACAAAAAAGTTGCTCAGTCCTGTGGCAGGCGCCTATAGTTCCAGCTACTCGGGAGGCTGAAGCAAGAGAATTGCCTAAGCCCAAGAGCTGGAGGTTGCTGTGAGCGGTGATGCCACTGCACTCTACCGAAGGTGACAAAGTGAGACGCTGTCTCAAAAAAAAAGGGGGGGGGGGCTATGGCTCAAGCGGCTTAGGCACCAGCCACATATACCTGAGCAGGCGGGTTCGAATCCTGCCTGGGCCTGCCAAACAACGATGACTACAACAAAAAATAGCTGGGCATTGTGGTGTGTGCCTGTAGCACCAACTACTTGGGAGGCTGAGGCAAGAGAATCACTTAAGCCCAGGAGTTAAAGAATGCGGTGAGCTGTGATGCCATGGCAGTCTATCCAGGGTGATAGCTTGAGATTCTGTCTCAAAAATAAAAATAAAAAAAGAAACGCTTACCTAAGGGCTTTCAGAGATAGACCTTGTCGTAAAGCTTCATGGGAAATAAGACAGAGACGGTGCCCCTCACCTCTAGGCCTCATGGAGTCTTTGTGGGCTTTTGTGAAGCAGAGCAGCTCCATTGACCAGGAGGTCTCATCTCTGCCTCGGCTGCGGGTGCCCAGTGCTCCCAAGTCTGGGGCTCAGGGTCACAGAGACTCTGTGGTGCTAGGATTTTGCTTCTGTTTGTCCTATGAATTCTGCCTGCCTAGTCTCCTTGCTGCCTTTAACTCCTGCTACCCCTTGATTCTGTCCTCAGCCTTCTCTGGATCACTTCCTTCCTCCTCAAGAGAGGATCCACTTGCCTCATCAAATCTGATTCCTGGGGGACAGTTCAAAGCAGACCACTTAATGAGCCACAAGCCAGCTGAGTGAGGGTCAGGCCCTGGGTGAGGTCCACCTCCAGTCCAGTTAGTGGCAGGCCAATCAGGTCACTGGTGACCTAAGAAACCCTTAGAAAGGATTGAGGGCAAGGCAGGCCCAAGAGTCTGAACTACTCCCATTTCTTTTTTTTATGAATGGGCAAGATCCTACCCATTTAATAGAGTTCTCCAAATAAGCAAAGGAAAAGTGTAAAATGAAAGTCCCATAGAGTTTTAAAATTCTGCTGTACAATCCTGTCGTCTTTTTTCAAGAAGTTTGTAGTCTGCTTCAGAATTCATTCCAGAAGCCAGCTATCAGCAAACCAGTCATGGCCAAAAATACACAAATAAAAAAACCACCACGTCGAAAAGAATGAAGAGCCAAAAAGATCCAACCAGTAGGAGTGTATTTTTTTTTTTTTTTTTGAGACAGGGTCTCACTTTGTTGCCCTCAGTAGAGTGCTGTGGCATCACAGGTCACAGCAACCTCTGACTCCTGAGCTGAGGCGATTCTCTTGCCTCAGCCCCCCGAGCAGCTGGGACTACAGCTGCCCGCCACAACGCCCAGCTATTTTTTTGTTGCAATTTGGCCAGGGCCGGGTTTGAACCCACCACCCTCGGTATATGGGGCTGCTGCCCTACTCACTGAGCCAGAGGCGCCACCCAGTAGGAGTGTTTTGAAGATTGTTTGATCCGGACTGCAGCTGCAATGGAGGTTCTGTTTCTGCCTCCCAGCCTCACCCAAGGCTCTCCGCTGGCGGAGACCATCCCGCCCGGGTACCTCCTTCTTGCTCCAGCAGTGGTGCCTCCACTACTCCCACTTTCTCTCTCTCTCTTTTTTTATTTATAGAGACAGAGTCTCACTTTATCACCCTCAATAGAGTGCTGTGGTACCACACAGCTCACAGCAACCTCCAACTCCTGGGCTTAGGAGATTCTCTTGCCTCAGCCTCCCCAGTAACTGGGACTACAGGCGCCTGTCACAATGCCCGGCTGTTTTTCTGTTTTTGCAGTTCTGCTGAGGCTGAATTTGAACCCGCCACCTTAGGTATATGGAGCCGGCACCCTACTCATCAGCCACAGGCACCGCCCCACACTTTTTTTTCTCTTTGAGACAAAGTCTCACTTTGTCACCCTTAGTAGAGTGCCATGGGATCACAGCCCCCAGCAACTTCAAACTTTTGGGTTCAAGTGATCTTCTTACCTCAGCCTCTCAAGTAGCTGGGACTATAAGCACCCACCATAACACTCAGCTATTTTTATTTTATTTATTTATTTATTTATTTTGAGACAGAGCCTCAAGCTGTCCCCCCTGGGTAGAGTGCTATGGCATCACAGCTCACAGCAACCTCCAATTCCTGGGCTCAAGCGAGTCTCCTGCCTCCGCCTCCCAAGCAGCTGGGACCACAGGCGCCCGCCACAACACCCAGCCATTTTTTTGGTTGCAGCCATCATTGTTGTTGTTTGGCGGGCCCGGGCTGGATTCGAACCCGCCAGCTCAGGTGTACTGGCTGGCGCCTTAGCCCGTTGAGCCACAGGCGCCGAGCCACACCCAGCTATTTTTAGATACAGTGTCACACTCTTGTTCAGGCTGGTCTTGAACTCCTAAGCTCAAGCAATCCACCTGCCTTGGCTTCCTAGGGTGGTGAACCACTCCTTCAATTCAGACCCTAGTTTAGCCACTTTCATGAAGTATCATTTCATCTTTTTGCCCCAGTGCCAATGACCAAGTGAACGAAGTCAGCCAAGGAGCCCGAGGCTCTATGGAAGGCCCTGGCTGTGCAGCAGGGCTGGTAATTCCTGTGTCCTTGTCCAGGGCTCTCCAGGATCACCTTCATCCTGAACCTCCCTGTTTCCATGCCCATGGACTTGGGTCTCACACATGGGTCTAGTTCTCTGTGTCCTGGAGGTGCCAGGGGGCACCTGGAACTCTCTGGTGCCACTCCAGAGTCAGGGGTGTAAACACACAGCTTCTCTGCCTGCAGGTCTGACTGTGTATTCCTGAACCTGGATGTTACAGCTTCTCTTCTTTGCTCCCTCCTTGCCTGGCTGTCCTTCCATTTCTGGCCTTCTTGGGTGGCCCCGCCTGACCCTGGCCTGGCCTGAGAGGTGGAGTGGGGGTGAGGGGAGTATGCACAGTACAGCTCTTGTTCAGGGGATCAGGGTGGGGCCAATGCCTGCTCTGTATTCCAACCCATGGCTTGATTCTTGGCAGGCTACAGGGTGATTGCCTCTCAGCCTGCAGCATCATCTCAACATCCGTTCCCCTGGCAGAGCGGGCCCAGAGCCACTATGGAAGCTGCCCAAGAAAGCGCTTAGCTGTGCTCTCCTTCCAGGCTATTATTGATCCCTTTGCCTCTGGCTCTTCCATCTCACAGTCTGTGCCCTGGGTCATGACAAAGACAAAGATGTGGCTGGTATGGCTATGGCCAGAGACTAGGGCTGTAGTTCAAAATGATTCATCTGGGAACTGGAGATTAATATTATCAAGATTTGATCAAGGAGATAAAGCATCATTGGGGCTCAGTGAGGAGATGCGGCTCAGTGAGGGATGAAGCTCAGTAAGGGGGGATAGGGCTCAGTAAGGGAATGGGGCTCAGGGAGAGGATGGAGCTCAGTGAGGGGAAGGGGCTCGGTGAAGGGGTGGGGTTCAGGTAAGGAGGATGTGGTTCAGTGAGGGGATTGATGCTCAGGTAAGGAGGATAGGCCTCAGTGAGGGGATAGGGTTCATTGAGAGGAAGGAGTTTAGTGAAGGCTTGAAGTTAGAGAAATGGGGAGACAAAGCTCTGGGGCCCATTAAGTTAGTGATCCCTTCCTACACCAGCTCTGGTCCCCAGTCTGTTCTCAGTTTAACTCTGAGGGATATGGCTGGACACTTTGCCATCAGGCAACCTGTGTCTGCTAGAGAAGGATCCAGACAGGTAACACCAAACAGTCCTGCCTGGCAACCTGGGAGGCCTTGTGGGAGAGGGAGCCAGGGCTGGAGGTTTTCTGGAGGCTGGAGGCTGGAGGCAGCTTCCCAAAAGGCATTTAGAATCCTGGGACAGATAGGGCCACCAAGGATCGTCCTCTGCATCACTAATATCCCATCTCTTTTACAAGAGACCTCCCTGTTGACTAAGCCCACCCTCCACCCCAGAGTCCCAGCTCTGAGTCTCTGTTCAGTTAAAGTATTCAGGCACCTCCCTGTCTCACCTGTGATGAGGGCTGTCACATAGGTCTCATCCACGCTGGCTGAGCTGAGGCCCTATTGCCCAAATAACTGCGCATTTGCACTCATTTACATAAGATATTTAATATTCAAATGTCCAAGGTTGGGCTGGTGAAGAATGGCTGCTTAGATGCATGCTATTTTTATACTTCCCTTTTAGTAAGGGAATACTTAAACTCTCTCTCCTCTGTGCTCCCCAAGGTCACCCTGTTCTAAATCTGACTTGAGGAGAGCCTTGGTTGGGCTCTGCAAGGACGGTCAACAATGCAGGATGTTAAATGGTAGCTAGTTGGAGTACTAGATCCCAGAAGTATGCTGAGAATGCAGTGGCTACACAGCATATGCCTATTACCTCTACTCATTTCTGTATCCATGGCAGACAACTAATTGATCTTGGCATTCTCTCCCTCCAAGTTCAAAACCACTTTGTTTGGGCCATCAATTGGCATGTCAGATTAAATCTATTTGTCTTCCCTGATTAGTTAAACCCCTTCCTTTCCAGATAGGGAAACTGAGGCCTGGAGAGAAAGCAGAAAATGGAGAGTGTATCCCCTACCGCCTCTACCTGCCTGGTCTGGAAGCACACGGGCCTTTCCCCTGGCGGGTGAAGGAGGGCAATTCCACTCTGCGTAAGAAAGTCAGCACAACAAGATTCTTCTGGGTAGAATTACAGGTGATTTTTATTTACAACTGTGCTTTCTGCATTTCCCAAATTCTCCTGGAGCATGAATTCATTTTGTAATAAAAAATCACGGCTCAGGCTTGGCGTCTATGGCTCAGCGGGCTAAGGCGCCAGCCATGTACACCTGAGCTGGCGGGTTCAAATCCAGCCCAGACCTGCCAAACAACAATAATGGCTGCAACCAAAAAATGGCCGGGCGTTGTGGCGAGCGCCTGTAGTCCCAGCCACTTGGGAGGCAGAGGCAAGAGACTTGCTTGAGCTCAGGAATTGGAGGTTGCTGTGAGCTGTGATGCCACAGCACTCTATCTAGGGTGACAGCTTGAGGCTCTGTCTCAAAAAAAAAAGGGCGGTGCCTGTGGCTCAAAGGAGTAGGGCGCCGTCTCCATATGCCGGAGGTGGTGGGTTCAAAACCCAGCCCTGGCCAAAAACTGCAAAAAAAAAAAATCCCTTAAGGCTCAGTGCCTGTAGCTCAGTGGCTAGGGCACCAGCCACACACACCAGAGCTGGCTGGTTCAAACCCAACTCGGGCCTGCCAAACAATGACAATTACAACCAAAAAATAGCCAAGGGTTGTGGCGGGTGCCTGTAGTTCCAGCTACTTGGGAGGCTGAGGCAAGAGAATTGCTTAAGCCCAAGAGTTTAAGGTTTCTGTGAGCTGTGACATCACAGCACTCTACCAAGGGTGACATAGTGAGACTCTGTCTCAAAAAAAAAAAAAAAAAGAAAAGGGCAGCACCTGTGGCTCCAAGGAGTAGGGCGCCAGCCCCATATGCTGGAGGTGGCAGGTTCAAGCCCAGCCCCGGCCAAAAACTGCAAAAAAAAAATCTCTCAACAAATGCCTGGGCATAGTAGCTCATGCCTGTAGTCCTAGTACTTTGTGAAGTGAGGCAGGAGGATCTCCTTGGGTCTAGGAGTTCAAGTTTACAGTGAGTTGTGATCATACCACTGCACTCCAGCCTGGTGACACAGTGATATCCTATCTCCCCAAAAGAAATCCCTCAATAATACTAGCCATCTTTTTTTTTTTTGAGACAGAGTCTCAGGCTGTCGCCCTTGGTAGAGAACTGTGACATCATAGCTCACAGCAACCTTAAACTCCTAGGCGCAAACAATTCTCTTGCCTCAGCCTCTCAAGTGCTGGGACCACAGGCACCACCACAATGCCCGGATAATGTTTTGGTTGCAGTTGTCATAGTTGCTTAGCAGGACTGGGTTGGGTTTGAACCCACCACCCCAGGTATATGTGGTCAGTGCCCTGCTGACTGAGCCAAGGGCGCCGCCAATACTAGCTATCTTTTGAAACAACAACAACTTGGGTGGCACCTGTGGCTCAGTGGGTAGGGAAGCGGCCCATATACGAAGGGTGGTGGGTTCAAACCTGACCCCGGCCAAACTGCAACAAAAAAATAGCTGGGCATGGCTCAGTGCCTGTGGCTCAACAGGCTAAGGTGCCAGCCACGTACACCTGAGCTGGCGGGTTCAAATCCAGCCTGGGCCCTCCAAACTACAACGACGGCTGCAACTAAAAAATGGCTGGGCGTTGTGGCAGGAGCCTGTAGTCCCAGCTACTTGGGAGGCAGAGGCAAGAGACTCGCTTGAGCCCAGGAATTGGAGGTTGCTATGAGCTGTGATGCCATAGCACTCTATCCAGGGTGACACCTTGAGGCTCTGTCTCAAACAAGAACAAAAAAAATAGCCAGGCATTGTGGTGGGTGCCTGTAGTCCCAGCTACTTGGGAGGCTGAGGCAAGAGAATCGCCTAATCCCAAGAGCTGGAGGTTGCTGTGAGCTGTGACGCCACATCATTCTACTGTGGGCAACAGAGTGAGACTCTGTCTCAAAAAAAAAAAAAAAAGTTAGGGCGGCACCTGTGGCTCAGGGAGTAGGGCGCCGGCCCCATATGCCAAAGGTGGCAGGTTCAAACCCAGCCTCGGCCGAACTGCAGAACAGAAAAATAGCCGGGCATTGGCAGGTGCCTGTAGTCCCAGCTACTCTGGAGGCTGAGGCAAGGGATTCGCCTAAGCCCAGGAGTTGGAGGTTGCTGTGAGCTGTGTGACGCACGGCACTCTACCAAGAGCGATAAAGTGAGACTCTGTCTCTACAAAAAAAAAAAAAAGTTAAGGGCAGCGCCTGTGGCTCAGCGAGTAGGGTGCCAGCCCCATATACCGAAGGTGTCGGGTTCAAACCTGGCCCTGGCCAAACTGCAAAAAACAAAAAACTAGACGGGTGTTGTGGCAGGCGCCTGTAGTCCCAGGTACTTGGGAGGCTGAGGCAAGAGAATCACCTAAGCCCAGGAGTTGGAGGGTGCTGTGAGCTGTGTGATGCCACAGCACTCTACCAAGGGCCACTGTCTCTACAAAAAAAAAAAAAAAAAAAGTTAAATGTCAGGAACAGGGCATAGTGGCTGAAGTGGGAGGATAGCTTAAGCCCAGGAGTCTGAGTCCAGTCTATTTATCTACTTTAATAGATAAATAAAGTTAATATCAGGGATGATGGGGTTCTATGGAAGAATGTTGATTTGCATGTTCTTCTGTATGATATATATAGATTCCCCCATTCTGGTGGTAGAGTGATGTGACTTCCCAATGTCACCATGCATGTTGTATGAAAAAAACAAACAGCCCAGGCTCCAAGGAAGCTGCTAAGCAGCCCAGACATGATCTGATCCACCCCGCCCCAGGTCCTGGACACCTCTCTCTGCTCAAGACAATGGGAACACTGTTTCCCAGCAGAGTGCAGAATGACAGAAGGTCCTGCCAAGGCCCCCTGCTATCCCTCTCAGCATGGAGGGGTGGAGAAAGGATGAAAGATGCTGAGGAATGGGGTGGGGGACACAGAGCACAGCCAGCAATAGAGGGGCAGGGAGTAGGGGCTGAAGGAAAGCCCTGCCTCCACTGGGATTTTGATTTTTTTTAGAGACAGAGTCTCACTTTGTCGCCCTTGGTAGAGTGCTATAGCTTCACAGCTCACAGCAACCTCCAGCTACCGGGCTTAGGCGATTCTCTTATCTCAAGCCTCCTAAGTAACTGGGACTACTGGCGCCTGCCACAACGCCTGGCTATTTTTTTGTTGCAGTTCTGCTGAGGCCGGGTTTGAACCCACCACCCTTGGTATATGGGGCTGGCGCCCTACTCACTGAACCATAGGCGCCCCCCACCACTGGGACTTTGGAAAGTGGCTGTATTGGCAAAGTGTGGGGCTGGTCTTCCTACCACCCAGCTTTTACAGTTGTCACTCATTGGAATGCCTGAGCTCCTGGACACCTTCCTTTACTTTTTTTTTTTTTTTTTCATTTTTTGGCCAGAGCTGGGCTTGAACCCACCACCTCAGGCATATGGAGCCAGCGCCCTACTCTGTTGAGACATAGGCGCCGCCCATTCTTCACTTTTTTTTGAAACAGAAAAGTTTCAAATGTCTCACTCTGTCACACTGGGTAGAGTGTTATGGCATCATAGCTCACAGCAACCTCAAACTCCTGGGTTCAAGTGATCCTCTTGCCTCAGCCTCCCAAGTAACTGGGATTACAGGCACCAG
Source organism: Arctocebus calabarensis (assembly GCA_963573935.1). NCBI lineage: Eukaryota > Metazoa > Chordata > Mammalia > Primates > Lorisidae > Arctocebus > Arctocebus calabarensis. The sequence goes on along the minus strand of CAUYON010074066.1, from coordinate 6,477 downwards.
CCACAACTCTGGGCTATTGTTTTTGTTGTTGTTGTTGCAGTTGTCATTGTTGTTTAGCTGGCCCAGGCTGACTTTGAACCCTCCAACCTCAGTGTATGTGGCCGGTGCCCTACCCACTGGGCTATAGGTGCTGTCCTGGTGTCTTGCTCTTGCTCAAGATGTTCCTGAACTCCTAAGCATCCACCCTCCTCCACCTTCCAAAGTGCTAGGATTACAGGCGTGAGCCACCATGCCTGGCAGACCTTTACTGTCTTTATATACCACTTCCTCCTGTGTGCTCAGAACATGTGACAGGGACACCAACAGACCACTCTCCAAATCTGTGTGAACTTGCACAAACCACTTAGTCTCCCTGAGTTTCATCACCTATTAAATGAAGTGACCAACCTTATTTCCCAGGACTGTTTGTTAAAGGTAGTCACATAAGTGAAGGATGCCAGCTGAAGTGGGTGAGGCAGCCCAGCACAGGCTGGCTGTTAAGGTGACAGAGGCTCCTGGCCTCCCCTGTACAGCTGGCAGTGGGCAGGATAGGCCAGGAGAACCAGTGGGGGAGGAGCCCTCTTCCTTCCTGCCCCTTCCAGCTGGGTATCAAGATCTAAGACCAGATGTGCAGCTGAGTGACTCAGCGCTTTCCTGCCTGGAAACTCCTCCCTGTCACCAGGCTGGGCCAGGCAGGCTGAGACAGCAGATTGGGGGTGTAGGTGGCTGGTCCCAAATAATCTCAGGGAAGCCATGGAGGAGTGGGCAGAGGGAGGGAGGTGTGAGAATAGTGTGTCTCAGCCTGCAAGATGTGGAGAGGATGGAGGAGGTAGGACATTTCCAAGGCTGTCAAAGAAGAGATTGAGGGTGTCCTTGTCCATCTAGTCAACCAAAAATGCCCAAATGCTCACCCATTCCTCCTTCCATCAGCTCACATCCCATCAGCAGTATTTCCAGTCCAGCCCACACCCATTTGCCCTACCCTCTGGGCCCAAATACCTACAGGATGTTCCCTTCCTTCCCTTTTCTCTCTTCCTCTTCCCAGCCGACCACCTCCACTTCCTCAGCTCTAACTCTGCAGGCCCAGTTACTGACTCCTTGAAGCGCTCATGGAAAGCTTTCTGGAAGGTCGTCTCCTAATTACCAGACCCCTCACCCAACCTAGCTTGATCTTTCAGGGGCTGCAGACTCTGCTGAACTGGCTCTTCTTGGAGTTCTTTTCTTGGCCTCAAATGTTACCCTGCTGGTTCTCCTTCTATCTCTTCAACAATTCTTTTTTTATTTTTTTGGAGAAAGAGTCTCACTTTGTTGCCCTTGGTAGAGTACCCTGCTGTCATAGCTCACAGCAACCTCAAACTCCTGGGCTTAAGCAATTCTCTTGCCTCTGCCTCCCGATTTGATTAGCTAGGACTATAGGTATCCGCCACAACACCCAGCTATTTTTAGTGAGCTTTTGCTGTCCCGCAGGCTGGTCTTGAACTCCTGAGCTCAGGTAATCCACCGGCCTGGGCCTCTCAGAGTGCTAGGATTATAGGCCACTGTGAGCCCTCTTCAACAAATCTTTTCTAATGTCTTCTTCCCACACTCCCTCTTAAAGGTATGTGTTCTCGAAGTTCAGTCCTTTCTAATTTACAATATGGAGGGGGAATTTAAGTCATGGACTTCGGCATCGTGTGGATGTGGGTTCAAATCCTAACTCTGCCTGTTACCAGCTGTGTATCCTTGGGTAAGCTAGTTTGCTTCTCTGAGCCTCAGCTTCTTCCTCCATCAAATGGGTTGGTTGATGTTACCTGTCTCCTTGAATCTAATGCGATAATACCCATTAGAGTATTTAGCACTGGATCTGGCACACAGTGAGTATTCAGTTAATGGTGATTGCAGTTAATATCCTTTCTTCCTAGTCAGTTTCCACTCCCAACTCCTACTATTGGACATGTCTAGCTGCATATCCTTCCTTTTTCCTCCCCAGATGCTAACTTCTCTTGCAGGCACTACTTCATTTTTTGTTGTGTTTTGAGACAGAGTCTCACTCTATTGCCCACCCTAAAGTGCGGAGCATCAGTTTAGCTCATAGAAACCTCAAATTCCTGAGTTTAAGTGATCCTCATGCCTTAGCCCTTTGAGGCATCTACTCAGATGCTGGGATAGGCATCCACCACCAGGCCCGGGACTAGTTTAATTTTTCTATTTTTGGTCAAGCCATGGGTCTCACTGTTACTCAGGCTGGTCTTGAACTCCTGAGCTCAAGGGATCCTTCTGTCTTGGCCTCCCAGAATGCTAGGATTAGTGCTGCCTCTACTTCTGTATGCCCCACCATCTTCCACCAGACCCACCCCTCCAGGATGTTGTGTATTCATTCAATAAGTACTGAAGCTAGGTGCGGCATCTGTGGCTCAAAGGAGTAGGGTGCCAGCCCCATATGCCAGAGGTGGCGGGTTCAAACCCAGCCCTGGCCAAAATCTGCAAAAAAAAAAAAAAAAAAAGGAAGAAAAAGAAAAACCATATTTTGGCTCTGTGCCTGTGGCTCAATGGGAGCCAGACACATACACCTGAGCTGGTGGGTTCGAATCCAGCCCAGGCCCGCCAAACAACAATGATGGCTGCAACCAAAAAATGGTCGGGCTTTGTGGCGGGCGCCTGTAGTCCCAGCTACTTGGGAGGGAGACTCGCTTGAGCCCAGGAATTGGAGGTTGCTGTGAGCTGTGATGCCACAGCACTCTATCCAGGGTGACAGCTTGAGGCTCTGTCTCAAAAAAAAAAAAAAAAAAAGTACCAAAGCTGACTTGGCACCTGTAGCTCAAGTGGCTAAGGCGCTAGCCACATACACCTGAGCTGGTGGGTTCGAATCCAGCCCGGGCCTGCCAATGAACTACAACCAAAAAATAGCCAGGCATTGTGGCGGGCACATGTAGTCCCAGCTACTTGGGAGGCTGAGGCAAGAGAATCGCATAAGCCCAGGAGTTGGAGGTTGCTTCGAGCTGTGATGCCACAGTACTCTACCTAGGACGACAGCTTGAGGCTCTGTCTCAAAAAAAAAAAGTACCAGGGGGGCGCCTGTGGCTCAGTGGGTAGGGTGCCAGCCTCATTTGCCGAAGGTGGCGGGTTCAAACCCAGCCCTGGCCAAACTGCAACAATAACAACAAAATAGCCAGGTGTTGTGGTGGGCACCTATTGTCCCAGCTACTCCAGAGGCTGAGGCAAGAGAATCTGGAGGTTGCTGTGAGCTGATGATGCCACAGCACTCTACTGAGAGCGATAAAGTGAGACTCTATCTCTACAATAAATAAATAAATAAATAATAAGATAATTGCTCAACTATAGATTTGTATGGAGGACATTGTGTGCCTAGAACGAGTGCTTAAGTCTGGCCTTCCTAGAGATGGCAGCATTTGAGTTGGTACCTGTAGGCTAAGTAGGAGCTTAAAAGGTGAACAAGTCAGGGAGATCTAAAAAATTAGCCATAGGCAAGATTGGCAGTGTGAGATATGAAAGGGCAGGCTCTAGAAGGTCATGTCTAGAGAGCTCCCTTGGGACGCTGGAGGAGAGGAAGTGGTGAGACCCAGGATGTAAAAGTTTACTCTTGCTCTCTTGTGCACAGGCTGTGCAACCTTAAGAAAGTTACTTGAGCTCACTGAGCTTCCATCCTTCATTTGTCAAATGGAGATAATAATAGGCACCTATGGGGATGCTGGGGAGGGCTGGATGAGCTAATGGAAGGGAAAGTGCTGGGTAAAGGCAAGCTGTTGTTAATGTAGAGAAGCTACCAGGGCAGGCTATGTTCTAGCTGCAGCCCCACCTTGAAAATGGCCTCCTTGAGCCTCTTCTGAACTGGGCCCAGGCCCACGTCCTCCCTAGCAGGGGCAGAGGAGGGTGCAGGATGCAGGGAAGGATGTGCCCACACCTCCACATCTCGCCTCACTCTGGATCCTAGCTCAGTGGCTGTGTGAACTTGGACCAGGGTCTTCCCTCTCTGAGCCTCATTTCATGGAGCAGAGAACCCAACCTTTAGAGTTTCTGTGAATTCCAGGGTACCTGGTAAGTGATCATTAACTGTAGACAGTTCCCTGTCCCCTGCTTTCCAGAACCTATTCTCCAGAACCACTAGGGCCTGGCACCAAGCTATGCAGAGTGGGAAACAGTAAATATTTAATAGCAGATGGGCTGAGAACTCCTAACTGAAGGAGGATATGAAGGAGCCAGAAGACACCTGCTTTTCCAGCAGAGATGGCTATGCAGACAGGTCATCCCTGGGCTCCAGGGGCAGTGACAGCCAGATCATGAGGGAATTCTTGCCTTCGGTGACTTCCTGTGGTAGTCACACCTAGTAGGGCCCTCCCAGGCACCCTAGCTCTCCAACATGTCTCTCCTTTCCCTCCTCACTCTACCACTCAGAGAAGAAGCAACTGATTGGGGACTCACTCAACACCCATTCACTGAGCACCTCCTTCCTGTGCCAGGCCTGTGCTGGCACCACCAACTCAGGAGGAAGGAGGCCAGCCCTGGCTCTCCAGGGCTTCCCACCAGGCTGGAGGAGGGATGGGAAACATGTTTGCTTAAGAGGGATTGTATATGGCTTGGCCAAGTACTGATTTCATTTTTTTTTTTTTTTTTGCAATTTTTGGCCAGGGCTGGGTTTGAACCCGTCACGGTATATGGGGCTGGCGCTCTACTCCTTTGAGCCACAGGTGCTGCCCAGTACTGATTTCATTTTGAGAGATTTTAAACTCTTGTCTTCACTTAGCCACCTGTGAAATGGGAACAGTAGTTCTTACCTCCTTCAGGCTGTTGTGAAGATTAAGGAAGGTGATGATGTAATATACTTTGGGCAGGAGTCCGCCTCTCAGTGGTTATGCCCCGATGGTGACTGTATGTCCTGTGGTAACTGTTGCTGAGCAGAGTCTGGGGCCAGGGAGGGGAGGGAGGATTCTGCATGGGGATGTCAATTGGGGAAGGTTTGCCAAGAGGGGCATTTGAGCTGGGTCCAAAAGGATAAGAAATGCTTTGCCAATGACAACATGGGGAGAGGCGGGTTGTGGCTGGACAGTGAAGGACCCTGCATGCCTGCGAGACTGGGACATATCTAGTAACAACAGAAGGGAGTTAAGCAGTGGAGGGACTAGGTCCAGATTCAGCCTTAGAAAAGGGCCCTTTGGGGCAGTGTGTGGAGAGTGGAGAGTAGAATGTGAGAAAGATAGCAGGCAGGAGACGGGCGCAGCCGGTCTGATGGTCCTGGGGCTTGAATCTGTGTATGTCATCACTGAGTCACCTGGCTGGTGATCACCTACAAGTCAATGATTCAAAGGTTTCTGGCCCAGGAACACGTCTGCCCCTTCACAGGAATTTATGGGGACAACGCCTTTGACCAGAGGAGCCACCCAAGGGACTGAGATTTGGGTCCCAAAGTAATCAGGCAGAGACTGTTGAGTTTCCTTTCCTTTCCTACCCAGAAGTGCTGCCCTCTGTCTGGCCCTGGGCCTCCCCTTTGTGAATTTGTGTCTCTGTGGTTGTCTGTGGGCTGAGGCAGCAGAAAGAGCCTTTAGGAGTGACCCAGAGCTAAATCCAAATCCTGGTTCTTTTACTAACTAGCTATATGACCTTGGTCCAATTTCTTATCCTTTCTGAGTCAGTTTTCTGGAAAATGTTCACATTTGCAGTATTTTTTTTTTTGAAATACGTCTCACTCTTTTGCTCACTTTATTGCCCTCAGTAGAGTGCGGTGGCATCACAGCTCACAGCAACCTCCAACTCCTGGGCTTAGGCGATTCTCTTGCCTCAGCCTCCTGTCCAGGCACCCACACAGGCATCCACCACAACACCCAGCTATTTTTTTGTTGCAGTTCGGCCGGGGCCGGGTTTGAACCTGCCACCCTCATTATTTGGGACTGGTGCCCTACCCACTGAGCCACAGGCGCTGCTCCACATTTTTTTTTTTTTTTTGAGACAGAGTCTCAAGCTGTCACCGTGGGTGGAGTGCTGTAGCATCACAGCTCACAGCAACCTCAAACTCTTGGGCTTAAGCCATTCTCTTGCCTCAGCCTCCTAAGTAGCTGGGACTATAGGCGCCCCCCACAACACCCAGCTATTTTTTTTTTTTTTTTTGTAGAGACAGAGTCTTACTTTATCGCCCTCGGTAGAGTGCCGTGGCGTCACACAGCTCACAGCAACCTCCAACTCCTAGGTTTAGGCGATTCTCTTGCCTCAGTCTCCTGAGTAGCTGGGACTACAGGCACCCACCTCAATGCCCGGCTATTTTTTTGTTGCAGTTTGGCCAGGGCCAGGTTTGAACCCGCCGCCCTCGGTATATGGGGCCGGCGCCCTACTCACTGAGCCACAGGCACTGCCCTATTGAAAGGATTTTTTTTTTTTTTTTTTGAGACAGAGCCTCAAGCTGTCATCCTGGATAGAGTGCTGTAGCATCACAGCTCACAGCAACCTCCAATTCCTGGGCTCAAGTGAGTCTCCTGCCTCTGCCTCCCAAGTAGCTGGGACCACAGGCGC
>CAUYON010074058.1:0-14689 GCA_963573935.1 Arctocebus calabarensis | reverse complement strand
ATATCTTTGTTGTAATGTGATTTTTGGTCATCTGGGTATATACCAAGTAAAGGAATTATAGGGTCAAATGGCAAGTCTATTTTTAGGTCTCTGAGTATTCTCCAAACGTCTTTCCAAAACGGATGTATTAGTTTGCATTCCTACCAGCAATGTAGAAGTGTTCCCTTTTCTCCACATCTATGCCATCATCTCTGATTTTGAGATTTCATCATGTGGGTTAATCTTACTGGCGTTAGATGATATCTCAAGGTAGTTTTTATTTGCATTTCTCTGATGATTAAGGATAATGAGCATTTCTTCATGTGTTTGAAGGCCATGAAGAAATAAATAATGACACATTTTAAAGAAAGAAAGATCCTAAGGTCACATTTTGAAGATGAAACAATCTACTTCTCAGTGTGCAATTTTCTGTGAATGAAACTGTTACATAAATTAGGCATGGATTACTCAGCACAGATGTTGCAGAAATACCTACAGTTTTCCCATGGTAAAGTTTTAGGGGTAGAAGCCCCGTCAAGGTATAAGTTGGTGGCCCCAGACAGAATGCAAAAGTTAGGGTAAATGCATCTCCCTGAAATTGAAGTCCAACTTTAGAGAAATGCATTCTGTACACATCCCTATATAGCTATGCCTTCTGAGGCCTAGGTGCAGCAGCTCACATCTATAATCCCAGCACTCTGGGAGGCTGAGGCAGGTGTATTACTTAAGCTCACATGTTCAAGACCAGCCTGAGCTAGAGTGAGACCTCATCTCTAAAAATAGCCATGTGTTGTGGTGAGTGCCTGTATCCCCAGCTACTGGGCAGGCTGAGGCAAGGGGATCGCTCGAACCCAAGAATTTGAGGTTGCTGTGAGCTGCAATTCCATGGCAATCTACTGAGGGTGACAAAGTGAGACTCTGTCTCAAATAAATAAATAAATAAATAAAAAGATAAGCCTTCTGAAGAAGTGATCCACAGTATTAAATGATGTAGAAATGTCCCATTGGTTATAAAGTCTCCTACAGGGCTTAATTAAAAGAGTAGATCTTAAAACATCACTGTAGACCAAAACTCATAAGTTAAAATAAGTTATCTTCTATCTACAACATATTAAAATTAATATGCTCATGGAGTGACTGAAACTTTTGATAATTGACATGGAATATTGACTTTTTATTTTTTTTTACTGAGTCTCACTTTGACACCCTTGGTAGATTGCCATGGCGTCTGTCATAGCTCCCAGCAACCTCAAACTCTTGGGCTCAAATGATCCTCTTGTCTCAGCTGTTCATTTTTAGTAGAGATGAGGTCTTACACTTGCAAAAGCTGGTCTCAAACTCATATGTTTAGGCAATCCACCCTCTTTGGCCTCGGAGAGAGCTAGGATTACAGGCATAAGCCAGCATGCCCAAAGCCTGATGAAGAATAAAATCCTCATCCTTAATATGGAATAAAATCAAGCAAAATTAGGACAGACTGATCAGAGCTTATTTAACATTGTATGCAGCAAAACAAGTATCGCTATGTTTCAAGCTTAGTTAAGGGTATAACCATATCTTATTTATGTATAAGCTCAAGCCCAGGACTACAAATGTTACAAATAGTCTTCTAGGTAGGCAGATTTTTAGAAAGGCATCCCCTCTGGGTGTATGAATTAGAACAGGTTGCCCCACTCAGAGATTTCAGTTGTACAGGGAAGAGCTTGATAAGCAGAACACAAGCAGCATTTCAGGCTCTACTTGTCTCCGGTTCCAGCACCTCTGGGCTTTATACAAATTACACATCATTAAAGGAAAAAATAAGGCATTCTAATTATTTTATAGTTTCCAGGAAAAAAAAATTACCCAGGCATATGGCAGGACCTGTAGTCCCAGCTACTCAGGAGACTGAGGCAAGAGGATCCCTCGAGCCCAAGAGTTTGAGGTTGCTGTGAGCTATGATGACATCATAGCACTCCACCCAGGGCAACAGACTGAGGAACTGGTCTTGGTCTGAATACTGCTGAGTCTTGCTTTTCTTTTTACATAATTTTGTTTGTTTGTTTTCCTTAGAGAAAGGGTCTCACTCTGGTGCCCAGCTAGAGTGCAATGGCATCATTCCAGCTCACTGTAGTCTCCAACTCCTGGGCTCAAGCCATCTTCCTGCCTCAGCCTCCCAAGTAGCTGAGACTACAGGTGCTTCCACAAGGCCCGGCTATTTTTTGTTGCAGTTCTCATTATTGTTTAGCTGGCACGGGCCGTCCGAACCCACTAGCCTCAGTCATGTGGCTGCCGCCGTAACCACTGTACTGTGGACACCAAGCCCACTCTTGCTTTTCTTATGGAATTTTATACATTTTCTTGGATAGATGTTTATGCATTTGCTTTATTCTTTGAGGACAGTTTCCCAAGATTTTAAATGGGTGTGTGTTTATAATTGTCACTAGTTTCACTGGGAACATTTCTGCTAAGCAATGCATGCTGTCATACCAGCGTAGAACACATATTTTAACATTTTCTCATTTTACAAAGGGGGCTAATAATTCCTATTTCATGGGATTATTGTGAGGACTGGGTGGTGCATGCAATGTACTTACAGCAAGTGCCAACCACAGAGTAAGGTTTAATAGATGTTTCCTGTTAATAATTATCACTATTAGGATCTCATCATTACTGTGATTATTATTGACACTATTGTAGTAACTTAAAAACATAAACCCTGAAGCCAGGATGCTGGCAATTTTTTTCTAAGTGTATTTTTTAATAAATAGAATGAGTACCCAACAACCTCTCCCATCCCAATAAAGGCTAGCACTTGACCTACCTCTATTTCTTTGGTTCTTCTCACCAAGCCCTTCTCCCTTCCTCAAACACAAGTTAACATTATCTTCAATCCAAGTCACATTGGTTAACAGATCATTGTAAATTATGTTTATAAAATTTTGTTAGTTTCGGCTCGGCGCCTGTGGCTCAACTGGCTAAGGCGCCAGCCACGTACATCTTAGCTGGCGGGTTCGAATCCAGCCCAGGCTGCCAAACAACAATGACGGCTGCAACCAAAAAATGGCCGGACGTTATGGTGGGCGCCTGTAGTCCCAGCTACTTGGGAGGTGGAGGCAGAAGACTCACTTGAGCCCAGGAGTTGGAGGTTGCTGTGAGCTGTGATGTCACAGCACTCTATCCAGGGTGACAGCTTGAGGCTCTGTCTCAAAAAAAAAAAATTCGTTAGTTTCTTTGGAAGATTTAATTTAGGGGTTGCAAACCTGTGGCCCTTGGCCTCTATGTAATTAACTACAGTTAATAATAGCAAATATTTTGGAGCATTTACTCTGTTTCAGGTGCAATTCTTTTTTTATTAATTTAGTCATTTCTTATAATGCCCTATGAAGTAGTTACTCCCTCAAAGCCCACCTTTTAAGCCAATGCTGTCTCCTCTACACACTCTTATAGGCTTCTATCCTATATCTACATATATGCACAGAGATTATTTTTCCCAACATGTGAATAGAAGTTTCCTCTGAGTGGTAGAATTTTCATGACTTTCACTTTCCCCATTTTTAATTGATTTAAAATTTTTCCATTTTTATAATAAGTATGTATCATAACTAGAAAGAGTACAATAAATGTCTTACAGGAAATCCTACAGCCCAGAGCAAAGCTGAGTGAAGCTCTCTGTGATAAGAAATGCCTAGTAATAAGGGTAATTGATGTGAACCTTTGTATTATACTATTTTGAACCTTGCTCTGACTTCCATAGCATGTTTTGTTATATATAAATTAGAAGTCAATCAAAATATGTTCTATTAATGTAATTAATTATATTTCGTGCCAAGTCAATTAGAGAAAAATTCTATATTATGTACTTTTGCTCTCATTTTTTTCAAACTGGCCAAAGCGTATTTCTTGAATGTATAAGTACCTACCGCAGTTCACCTTGGGATTGCTCTCTAATGCACAAACTTGATTTCTGGAAGGAAGCGTTCAAGGTGCTAAGAGGTTTTCCTGCTCTCAGCATGACGTCAAACACCACAGTCTCTCCAAGCATCTGGAGAAAGAGAGTAAGCTAGTACTTGCTTTTATTCCTTCAACTAAGATCTAAAGGCTGAACTTTATTAAATAAGAAAATATATAGAAATAAATCACTTGTGTGTTTTGAATAGACTTGTCAAGTTTTTTCTTTATTCTGGTTGATAAAAAGATAACTAAAGCACCATTTTGCTATGGCAAAATGAGATAAAATGACATCTGATTCAAGTAATTTCCAACTGGAAAGTAGATAAAAAATCTCTTCAATTTTATGATAGATAAGCTGAAGCCGCTTAAGAATGTCATGATAATTTTTAATAATACCCCCGTCAGTGAGTGTTTCAAATACTTGTAATTTTTCCTCATTTATCGTTCTCTCTTTTATTGGCCAGTCTCTTTTTCTTTTAATTTGAAAAATAACTCAAGTATCTTTAATTTAAACTAAAGTAAGTGCCTACAATGCCAAGCAAATTTAAAGATTGAGTGTTTGTATATTATCAGAATGCCGGATCCAAGGAAAACGTTTAGTTTAAGCTTACACTGAAAAATAAAATTAATAATTTATCTATCACATGCTGCTTTAAATTTTTGAGTGGTAAAGAGTCTAAAATACAAAGTAGAATGTAAATTCTGAAATAACGTGCAAGCAGTCAGACTGGCAAAGGAATATTATCAACGTGATCCAGATACATGATATATTGCTAAAGATTTTAATCAGTAAAAAAAGAAAATACTTCTAAGAAAAAAAACAAAACCCTAAACTCTGTTGTGATATTTTGTCCATATATTTCAGAACTTAAAGTCTAACTTTTTAATAAACTTGTTTTTCCCCAAACTTACCATTAATTATCTCAAGCCACACAGTCATAAAATTTTAGAACTGTGATTTCAATTGGGGACTATTTATAAGCATAAAAATGTTGAAAACAACCTAAAGGTTCAACACTAAGTGCTTGGCTAAATAATAAAAGATAAAATCATGCAATGAAATATTATCCAGCTATTAAAGGCATTCTACTGATGTAGAAATAGTGGAAAAGCAAGCTAAAATATCTGCTGAAGTTACAATTCTGTTTTAAAAACTTCTAACTATATAGATACACACACACAAGAAAATAGATTAAAGAACATACTTCAGCCTTGTAAGAGCAGCTTTATTTGGAAATTACATATATTCCTTAGTGTTTATCTATTCCTTTCTTTATGGTTCAGTGTTTGTTTTCCACCTACACTTGTATTAATTTCCTAGGACTGCCGTAATAAAGTACCATAACCTGGGTGGCTTAAACAACAGAAATTTATTTTCTCAGAAAGCTGGAGGCTGGTAGTCCAAGGTCAAGTTGTCAGCAAGGTAGGTGTCTTCTGAGGCCTCTTTCTTTGGCTTGTAGACAGCCGTCTTCTCCCCAAGGTCTTCCCTCTGGGTGTGTCTGTGCTCAGCTTTCTACTTCTTATAAAGACACAATCATATTGGATTAAGGCCCATGCTAATGACGTAATTTTCCCTATTACCTCTTAAAGAGTCCAAATGCAGTCCTATTCTGAGATATTAAGGGTTAGGACTTTAACATGAATTTGGCAGGGACACAACTCAACCCATAACAATGTTCATGTATTTCTTTTGCAAAGAGAATTATAGGAGCTTCATTTCAGCAAGAGAAAGAGAGAGGAGAGGGAGAGAGGGAAAAAGAGAGAAATTGCTCTTTAAAATTCTAACTCTAAATTAATTAGTTGGTCTTTTTGTTAAATCAGTCTCTTTGGGGCTTGGCTATTAGGTGTCTATCCTTCTAAATCCTGATTAACTCAGTCTAACCTTAGAAGTTTTGGTGAAGGCCTTAGACTTTGTGAATTGATGACCCCATCATAACATGGCCCAACTTCAGGTGTGTGCTGAGGCAGCCAGTGAATCCATTTTGGGATAGATTTTAAGCTGCCACAACTTCTTAGCTGATAGGCCCCTCGTTTCAGCTTTCTTGATAGAAAGAATTTTTATATAATGTCAGAGAAAACAAAACTTCTGATCTGAAACTTACAAAAGAAAGTATAGTCTTGTTTTCTGGATTCCCCAGCAAGTAAAAGGAAATATTAATTCAAGGAAAGTGTTCCTGAAGCCGGTAGAGACACGTTCCGTCTCTTTGCTTGGATGCTCTTAGTATTGTGCTATATAGACACCACTGTCAGTGAAATCTTTAGACAAAGACAGGGAGGGTCTTATAATCACAGAACTACGGAAACTTCTGGCCCATCAATCCTTCTTTTAGAAGATATTGCCTAGATTTTGTTTAGTCAAAAAAAGAGTAGTGGTAGGCAGGGAAGGGGATGTGAAGAAAACTGCAGAATTTTAAAAGGAAGAGGCTGAAGGAGCAGCAGTGAATACAGAGAAAACTAAATAATTGGGAACCCCCCAAGGAGAGATCAGATTTACTTGCTATAAATGAAGAGCCATGGGGTACAATTATTTGCATATTCTCTAAACTATGTTTGAAATAAAGGTCTAACAGAAATACCCATGATACCAGCATTTTCCCAACAGGTTCCTGGGCTTGAAATCAAAGAATGAATACACGGACCATGATTAAGTGAAAGCAAACAATTTTATTATAGATTAAAGCAGACAGGAGAGTTTCCAATACAATGGAAGGGATCCTAAACATGCTGCTGCTCTCTGTCTAGGGGCTTCTATATTTTTCCATACATTCCCCTTTTCCTGGTTGGCTCTTTCTATATTCAGAGTAAGGAGTCTACATTGTACCAATCATGGTACTTGCTCCTAACATACATGATTCAGGAATGCGTAGTTTCCAGTTAACCCCTCATGGCTTTTTATATATGTCAAGTAAGGATTTTATGTCACACTGTTCAATGTCCCTGTTCCTTAGACATATTTCCAAAGAGTGCAGTTATTTTGAGCAAAATAAATGGGAAAATATTTTTATAACACTTAACCAAAATTTTGTGTGTCTCTTAAATGATACATACTAAGTTACAAACAATTTTCAGGTCAATTTTCAGTAGTGTTAACTTGTCTAATTTGTAAATAAAGAGGTTTGGAGGATTAGGAAAGGTTGAATTACCAAACTAGACTATGGTTTCTCATGAACTTCATTTGTGCTTAAAAAATAAACTTTTCTTATTCTCAGGAACAAAGTAGTTTGTTTACAAAATGTATACTCATTAGCAACTGGTTTCATATCCATCTGGGTGTTAGTTTATAATTTCTAATATCTACTGAATTCAAATGTGCCTGAGATACTTAAAATGTTCTTGACAACTTAAAAACATCATTGAAGTATGAATTCAATACTTTTTTAGTCCTTGATCTACAAAGTTAAGTATTTAGTCTTAAAATTATCGTGACTATATCTTGACTCTTTTACATTTGTAAAAATAATTGAATCTAAACATGAAAAGAGAGTAGATATTGAGAGGTCAAAGACTGGAAATAAAAGATTATTCTGAAATGTGAACAAAAGGAAATAGAGTCCAGGTTTATTTCCCACCTGGGTGTAGGTGAGCTGAGTTCAAGAAGCAGCACGTGAGTTAAGGTGGATGGGAATTTTAAAGAGTTGGAAGGGTAGCAATTGGTACATTACTTTTTCCTGGGTTGGACATTCACATACTCATTTCTTCCTGGGTGTGTCAGTTCTATTTGGGCTGGGCTCTCCATTTCACTCTATCATCCTGGCCTTTTTAGTCTATTATAAGGAGGCAGGATGATGGGCTTGGTATCTATTTGACTGCTTCCTGTGGGGTAAGGGGCAGCGTGGGCTGCCTGTAAGGAAAATGGGGGTGAGAACAGAGTGATTTTTACAGGAACATTCCTAGGTCTTCAGTCTGAACCAGTTGATATTCACGTAGGCAAGGATACGAGGGGTTGTTTTCCAGGTGACTGGTCAATAAGTTGGGAGATGAGATGGAGGATTACTAGTCTGAAACTGAGAATGAGAAAGATCACAATTAGTGGCCCTATTATAGACAATAACCAAGGTTGCTGTGATTCCAGCACCACAAGGGTGGAGTAGGCTGAGGGAACAGTAAATAACCATCAATTCCCACCACCAAAATGTTTGTTTGCGAGGACCTTTATTAGATGGCATTGTGGAAAAAGTCCCCATGTCTATCAGAAAAGAGATTGGCTTACCTTCCATTAGTAAAAATACCTGGAGTTCAAATTTTGTAATTGCCCAGGGCACATTCTGATTTCCTAGGAATTGTCAGTCTTCTGCAGCTAGGCTTAAAAGGAAATTTTGCTAGGTCCTGGGCATGGCTGCAAACCAGATCTTCAGAAAGACATGGGCAGTCAGACTTCCAGTGAGAAACTGTGCAGGCTGGACATGGTTTGGGGGAAAAGTTTGGATTTGGGCAGTGATTTGCCCAAAGGCACTTTGGCTGCACTTTGCTGCACTTAAAACACAGTCCCAGGGGAGATTTTGTTCTTTTGGAGTGTCCTGAGGAGTTTCAAGAAGTAGCCAGGTTTTGTCTAATGGTAGAAGCCAATAACTGGAGCTCTGAGAGGTCATGAAATGTGGCTGCGGGGTAGAGGTTCTGAGTCCCCTGGGGGAATTTTTGGAGTTTTTGTTTGTTTCATGTTTTTTCCTCATATCAGGTGCAGACTGAGAGATAAAATGCACGTTAGTAGGGTGGAGGTGAGGATATCATATAAATCCTGCCAGCTCAGATCATACAATTGCATTAGATATCTAAATTCTTGAGAGTATTTTGTGGGATGTGTGGAGAATGAACCTAGTTTCTGACTTATGGGGATCAGGTCTGAGAGAGAAAAGGGAATATGATCCCTGATAATGCCGTCTATTCCTGCAACCTCTCAGAGGGGACATAGAGAAATATATGGTGGTCTGGAAATGGAAGGCCTAAAGGTGTGGCCGGACCTAGTATAGGGTGGGGAAATTGGGTCTGCCATGTTTCTTTTCTCTCCCATTTCTACCATCTTTTCTCTCTCTGCCACGTGCAACAGAAGGTGGAGGGGGTGGTGGACAGGGGGGAGATGGGGTGGAATGGTGCAGGTAGGAATGAGGTTGAGGGAGGAGGGAGTGTGGAGGGGCAGAAAGGGAAGGATTGTCTGCTGGGTGGAAGGAAGACAATGGGGATTCAGATGGGTCAGGGAAAGCTGCTTTGACCCATGCAAGGAAAATCTGAGAGGGTTCACAAGATGAACACAGAGAAGCAATGTTTCAGAGAAGGAGGAAAGCCTCGATGGAGGGGATCTCTGACCATTTGCCTAATTTTCGACAGTAATTATTGACATCAGTGAGGACTGAGAGGTCAAAGGTGCCCTCTTCAGTCCATTGTGAACCATTAAGGTCTTTAACCATCACTGAGACTTTGGCTAATCGTTCTTGTGGTTCTCCCCCACGTGCATGGTATTTGAAAATAAACCTTTCTCTTATTAATCTACTATAATTGTGAGTTGATCGTTCAGCGACTCAACCAAGGGAAAAGGGCAGGTTTCACTATGATCCCTACATCATCAAAACCGTACCTACTAAGTTCATGGGTGGCAACATAGATTTTTTTCTAATTTAAAAAGGACCTAGATAACGCCGATGTTTCTGATGTTCCAGAAATATTAGTTGGCACAGATTATGATGAGAAGCAAATGAGCTGAGTGTAATTGCAGCCTCATGATCTTATGTCCCAGTTACCTGTCAGACTAGACCTAGTAGGATTTAGAAACCACCTTTTAGAAAGGAACTGGGAAATTTGCAAATGAATAAGAAAGCATTCTCAGCCTCCCCCAAGAGCAAAGCTTTTCTTCATTTGGTGTGAAATTCTTTCTACAGTTACAACGAGTTATTGAGAACAATAGAATCCTAATTTATGACAAATTTCAGGACTATTATAATTCTAGAATATGCCCTAGTGGCTAAAATTGAAAGCAGCTGAAGTCAGCAACAGGGTGGCCTTAAGAATTAGTGAAATAAAAAAAAAATTTGTTTTTAATGGGCCAGGGAAAAAAGGGATCGCCCAGAAGGTAAGTGTTTCATATGACAAGAAGTCAGATGAAGTCAGGAAACCTGACAAATCTGAATTAAAAACAAAAAATAAACAAATGAGCAAAACAAGCTCTGAATTCTTCTGGAAAGAAAATTATTACATTAAGCTCTCTTATTCCTTGTAAGGGCAGGCAATATAATCACTCCATTAGCCAAGGACAAAAATAAGGCTTTCAGATTCCTTCAAATTTCTGTTGTAATTTATTATGGCAGCCATATTCTTTGATGACGCATGTATTTATGCCATATGTGTGTATGTGCAATTAGGCAAGCTAATCAGAATCCATGTTGGGTATTGTATTTATTGTATTCATTTCTTTTAAACTCATGTGAACAGAAAGTCAGCCCTGCAAGAGTTGGGAGTTTTGTAGTTTGTTTTCTGCTGTTTACCCAGCACTTAGAACAAGACCTAACATAGAATAGTTGCTAACTACCTATGCCTCGAGTGAATACAGACAAAAAGAGGATAATTCCTATATTTGGCATAAATTGAATATTTCTAAATTTAGTCAACCAATGATTATTATGTGCTCACTCTACCAGCTACACATATATTAATAATTTTAAGTAGTGTGTATCTGTAAGTGATTTAAAATCTGATAAAATCAGATTTAAAATCTGCATACCTACCAGGATCCACTATCAATAAACTGTGCCACTGTTTTATAGCATGTTGCCATGGGAGAGTAATCGGATCTACAGAATGAAAGTCAAGATGCCGTAGTGTTCTGAAAGCCAAGGGAAATGAAAATGCCTCAAAATTTAGGGTTGTGGACAGAACAAATGCTGCAGTAGGATGAGGAAAGGTGAGGTCAGGAAGAGGCATTGGGTTTCGCTTGTAGGAGATCCAGAAGAGACGCTCCATCTATTACCAGACGAAGAGGGTCTGGCCACTTGTCACCCAATATGCAAAGACCGGGATAGGTCCACCAAACTTCATTCGTCAGAAGGCCAGCGGTTCTGGGGAACAGTGAGAATAGCCTCTTTGAGACTGTTGTTCTGTTCTTCCATTTCCAAAAGCACTGTTTTATACATAAAAGTTCAAAGTAAAGACAGCATTAATTCCTATTTTACATAATAATCAGCATGACTCAGTGACGTATTACAACGTTTCTGATTCAAAAGTCATTTTTCCAAATCTTTAGAAACTATTCAAGATGGGCATCTTTAGGGTGAGAGCTATATTTGCAAAACAATGAGAATGGGAGACAGGAGGTGAAGGTCACACAGGACCTAAAACAACCAGCCCAGCCTGTCTGACCCCATCTTTTTCTCCCTACATGTGCTGGCAGGTGGGAGGCCTATGTCACACACTGGACTAAGAGCCTTTTCTGTGGACTCAAACTGCTTAAATGCCACTGCCAGCTCTGTCGCAGTAACTCTCTGCCCTCTCTGTGTAGTTTCTCCCTTAAAAGACAAAGATGATAATAATAGTAACTAACAGTTAGGGTACTTGTGAGGATTAAACGGGGTAAAAGATTTGCAATACGGTTAAAGCAGTGCCTGTCATGTGGTAAGTACCATTACAGGTTAGAAATGTCCATTATTAGTGTTACCAAAACTGTGGGGAAAGGACCTGCATTTTAAGAGCTTTTAAAGGAGAAAATAAAGAAGTTTCACTATGCCAGCATTCTACTAGTGAAAGAACCCTGACCCACAGCTCCTTAGGACTTGGCCATGGGAGTCTAAGGGACCCAAAGCATGTAAGACTTAGAAAACTAGAGCTTCCTCCTGCTTCCTCCAGCAGCTCTGGGCTGGATGACTGGTGCTCCCAGCTTTCTGCTATTCGTTGCTTTATGGGATCCTCTCCCCAGAGTGTTGGCGGGACCTAGCAATTTGCTTCTTTTTTATTTTTAAGATTTTATTTTCTGAAGATGTTTTAGGTTCACAGCAAAATTGAGAGGAAGACACAAAGATTTCCTGTATGTCTCCTCTCCCCTACATGTGCAGTCTCTCCCAAGATCAATGTCTCCTAGGAAAGAGATCGACATGTGACACTTGAGAGCACAGAATCCTAACCATTAGACCCCTAGGGAACTTCACTTGTTACGTTCATAAGCCTACATTGACACATTTCTGTCATTCAGAGTTCACAGATTACATTAGACTTTACTCTTCTTTTTTCTTTTGAGAGAGAGTCTCACTTTGTCACCCTCGGTAGAGTGCAGTGGCATCATAGCTCACAGCAACCTCCAACTCCAGGGCTTAGGTGATTCTCTTGCCTCAGCCTCCTGAGTAGCTGGAACCACAGGCACCTGCCACAATGTCTGGTTATTTTGTTGTTGTTGCAGTTTGGCCGGGGCCGGTTTTGAACCCACCACCCTCGGCATATGGGGCCAGTGCCCTCCTCACTGAGCCACAGGTACTGCCTTGTGAATCAACATATTCACTCTTGATATATGTTCTGTGGGTTTGGAAAAATTTAAAATGACCTGCATCTACAATTAAAGTATCATGCAGAGTGGTTCCACTTCCTAAAAGTCTTGTCTGTTCTGTCTATTCATGTCTCCCTCCCCCGAATCCCTGGCAACCACTAATCCTCTCACTGTTCCTGTAATTGTGCCTCTTTCAGAATGTCATATAGTTGGAATGACACAATATGTAGCCTGAGATTGACATCTTTCACTTTGTTATATGCATCTAAATTTCTTCCATGTCCCTTTGTGGCCTGAAAGTTCCTTCTTTTTCATTTGCTATTCAATTTAACACTGAATAAAATTCCGTTGTCCAATGTAATACAGTTTATTTATCCAATTTCCTCTTTTTTTAAAAATTTTATTGTCTTTATTATTAAATCATAGCTGTGTACAATAGTGCAATCAAGGGGTACAATGGGCTGGATTCATATACAATCTTAACCATTTTTATCAAACTGATTAACATGGCCTTCCTGGCATTTTCTGTTATTACATGAAGACATTTGTATTCTGCATTTAGTAAGGTTCGCTTGTGCCCTTCCAAGCTGCACCATAGGTGTGGCCCCACCAATTACCCTCCCTCCATTCCAACCTCCCCCCTCCCCTCCCTTGCCCCTTTCCCCATATTCTTGTGTTATAGTTGGGTTATACCCTTCATACGACAGCTATAAATTAGCTTCATAGTAGGGTTAAGTACTTTGGATACTTTTTCTTCCATTCTTGAGATACTTTGCTAAGAAGAATATGTTCCAGCTCCATCCATGTAAACATGAAAGAGGTAAAGTCTCCATCTTTCTTTAAGGCTGTGTAATATTCCTTAGTATACATGTACCACAATTTATAAATCCATTCGTGGATCGATGGGCATTTGGGTTTCTTCCATGACTTAGCATTTATGAATTGGGCTGCCATGAACTTTCTGGTACAGATGTCTTTGTTATAATGTGATTTTTGGTCTTCTGGGTATATACCTAGTAAAGGAATTATAGGATCAAACAGCAGGTTAATTTTTAGATCTCTAAGTATTCTCCAAACATTCTTCCAGAAGGAACATATTAGTGTGCATTCCCACCAGCAGTGGGAGCCCCACCAGAAGTGTTCCCTTTTCTCCACATCCACGCCAACATCTCTGGTTTGGGGATTTTTGTTATGTGGGCTAATCTTACTGGAGTTAGGTGATATCTCAAAGTAGTTTTGAATGGGTGGCACCTGTGGCTCAAAGGACTAGGGCACCAGCTCCATATGCCGGAGGTGGCAAGTTCAAACACAGCTCCGGCCAAAAACTGCCAATAAATAAATAAATAAATAAATAATGAAATCAAAGTAGTTTTGATTTGCATTTCTCTGATGATTAAGGATGGTGAGCATTTTTTCATGTGTCTGTAGGCCGTGCGCCTGTATTCTTTAGAGAAGTCTCTCTTCAAGTCTTTTGCCCATCCTTAAAATATGACAATGGAGCTTTAATAGGAATTGCATTAAAATTATATATTGCTTGGGTAGGAATTGCATTAAAATTATATATTGTTTGACATTTTAACAATATTGATTCTTCCCAGCCATGAGTATGGTATGTTTTTCCATTTGTTAACATTTTCAGCTATTTCTTTTCTTAAAGTTTCATAGTTCTCTTTATAGAGATCTTTTGCATCCTTTGTTAGGTAAACTCCCAAATATTTCATCTTCTTTTGTACTACTGTGAAAGAAATAGAGTCCTTGACTGTTTTTTCAGCTTGGCTATTGTTGGTGTATATAAAGGCTACAGATTTATGGGTGTTGATTTTGTAGCCTGAGACATTGCTGTATTCCTGGATCACTTCTGAACGTTTTGTAGTAGAATCCCTGGTGTTTTCCAGATATACAATCATGTCATCTGCGAAGAGTGAAAGTTTGATCTCTTCTGACCCTATTTGGATACCCT
This sequence comes from Arctocebus calabarensis, assembly GCA_963573935.1. Classification (NCBI taxonomy): domain Eukaryota; kingdom Metazoa; phylum Chordata; class Mammalia; order Primates; family Lorisidae; genus Arctocebus; species Arctocebus calabarensis. Next base: position 359 of record CAUYON010074058.1, on the reverse strand, counting down.
TGATCACCTTTTCTTCCCTAATTGCAATGACTAAAACTTCCATTACAATAATGAAGAGCAGAGGAGATAATGGACAACCTTGCCTGGTTCCTGATCTAAGTGGAAATGACTTCAATTTAACTCCATTCAATACCATATTGGCTGTGGGTTTGCTGTAGATGGCCTCTAATAGTTTAAGATAATTCTATACCAATTCTATACCTTCTATACCAATTTTTTTTAAGTGTTCTAATCATGAAGGGATGCTGGATATTATCAAAAGCTTTTTCTGCATCAATTGAGAGAATCATATGGTCTTTATTTTTTAATTTGTTTATGTGCTGAATTACATTTATAGATTTATGTATATTGAACCAGCC
>CAUYON010074053.1:0-19508 GCA_963573935.1 Arctocebus calabarensis | reverse complement strand
TTTATCGAATGAGTTTAAAGAGACATGACAAAAAAATACAAAGCGTGACCCTTAATTATAATGACCAAAAAAAAAAAAAAAAAAAAGCTCTAAAGAGTGTTAACTGGTACAACTGGGGGTATTTGCATTGAAATTGTATATTAGAAAACAGTATTGTATCAGTGTTCATTTCCTCAGTGTAACAATTTTATTATGATTATGTAAGAGAAAATCTTTCATCATGGAAAATACTGCTGAATTGTTTAGAGGTGAAGTGTCATTATGTATGAAATATAATCATTGAATGGGTTACTGAAGTAAAAATAAACTAATCATTAAGCTATATACAAACATAAATATGATAGATATGCACATAAAACATATATAGTATATATAAATACACGCTAACATGTAGATACATAGATATTAATCTAAATATGTGCAATATATTTAACAGCACATAAAGTACATAAATAAACAGATGCAAAACAAATGTAGTAAAATATTGAATTAATGGCAATGCTGCCATAAGTTTGAAATCATCCTAAAAAAAAATCTAGGGAACTGTTCTGCTGTAATCCTCAAATATACACAATAAAATTTATTTATAGTATGGAGAGTCCTCAAAGAACTAAAAGTAGACCTACCATTTGGTGCTGCAATCCCATTACTAGGTATCTACCCAGAAGACAAAAAAGACATTTCACCATAAGGACATCTGCCGGGGAATGTTTAGAGCAGCACCACTCACAATTCCTAAATTGTGGAATCAACCCCAGTGCCCTTCAACATGTGCATGGACTAATAAATTGTGGTATATGTATACCATGGAATACTAGTCAGCCATAACAAAACAGAGATTTTGTATCTTTTGCAACAATCTGTACTGATTTGGAGAATATTCTCTTAGGCAAAGTATAATAATGGAAAAAAAGCATGGTATGTACTCAGTGCCAACTTAAAACTAGTGGATAAACCAGTACATGCTCACAGGACAGAAAATGTAAATTAAATTCAGAAGGGGGTGGGGTTGGGTAAGTTCCCACCAAACATGCATGGGTATATGGCACGGTTCCTGGGTGAAGGACCCAACTACAATGTGGACTTTAACCTCGTGAAAGCAATTTATATAACCTAATCATATGGTTATATAAATAGTATATAACCTAATACTCTCGTATTAACCTGAAATTAAAAAAAATTTTTTTTTTAATCTAGGGAATCATTTAATTTTTTAAAGAAACTAAGAAATGAATAAAATATGAGATGCTTTTAAAAAGAGAATCTGGGGTGGCACCAGTAGCTCAAAGGAGTAAGGCACCGGCCCCATATGCTGGAGGTGGTGGGTTCAAACCCAGCCCTAGCCAAAATCTGCAAAAAAAAAAAAAAAAAAAAACAGAACCAAAAAAGTTTTCTGGGCTCGGCGCCTGTGGCTCAAGCAGCTAAGCTGCCAGCCACATACACCTGAGCTGGCGGGTTTGAATCCAGCCTGGGCCCGCCAAACAACAATGACGGCTGCAACCAAAAAATGGCTGGGTGTTGTGGTGGGTGCCTGTGGTCTCAGCTACTTGGGAGGAAGGGGCAGGAGAATCACTTGAGCCCAGGAGTTGGAGGTTGCTGTGAGCTGTGATGCCATTGCACTATACCCAGGGTGACAGCTTGAGGGTCTGTCTCAAAAAAAAAAAAACAAACAGTAATCTGGGCTCCGCACCCGTAGCTCAGTGGCTAGGGTGCCAGCCACATACACCAGGGACTGGTGGGTTCGAATCCAGCCTGGTCCAGCTAAACAACAATGACAACTACAACCAAAAAATAGCCAGCCAGGCATTGTGGCGGGCGCCTGTAGTCCCAGCTACTTGGGAGGCTGAAGCAAGAGAACTGCTTAAGCCCAAGAGTTTGAGGTTGTTGTGAGCTGTGACGTTACGGCACTCTTCCGAGGGTGACATAAAAAAAAAAAATGTATTTATATCACTTACATATTTACAAATTATAAGTAAGTTTTGCATAGGCTGTGTATTGATAATGGGAATATCTCCTAGGACTAATATGCCCATTTTGTAATAAATGAGTTTGATAACCACTTAAAAAAAAAAAAAAAAGAGTAAACTGGTGGAAGGCTTGGGAATCATGAGAAATAAGGAGTTGCTAGGAAGTAGCTCATGCAAGTCAAAAGAGGATACACTTTGCTAATTTCTATTTCTTTGTTTATTTCCTCCACTTCTATTTCCTTGCAATAGAATGTAGTCGTCATCAGCACACTGTCTCAGTAAAAATTGTCTAGAACACAAGTGATCCACAGAGATTTATCAGTGGTAAGTGTTCTATGATTTGAGTAAGTACGTAGACTGCTGAGAAAGATCACCTAACACGACTTGTCTTCTATTTCACCCAAAAGAAAATCACTGGGGCTGTACATTTAAAGAATGAAGCTCTCTATCCAGAATAGGGTTCAGCAAATCCTAGCTTTATCACATCTCAAACTTTCAAAGCATCCTCATGCTTTGCATTTAAACACCTGCATCTGCGTGCATCCTTCAACAAGATGGCTGGGTTTTTCCTTCTTGAATGAAGTTGGCTTTATGTAGTTCCAAAAAAAAAAAAAGTCCCTGTGAATTCAGTCTTTCCTTTCAGAGGACAAACTTAACAGCATAGCTTATTTATTTTATATTGGCAAGTTATCTCTTTGCTCAGTGCAGCCACTGTAATATCGCACTTCTGTCCTGGTATTCAGTTCCGCCGTGATCATCTCGGCTCCACAAATCATCGGGACCGCAGCCTGATGTGTACTTTAATGTGGGTGCATTAGCAGGCATGCTATGCTGCTTCGCTGCCAGCATTAACACCCTAAATAATTAATGTTTCTCAGCACCCAGGGCTCAGAATCTCACCACTAATACATGCACCTTAGTTTCCTATGCTTTACTTACTTTCAAAAAAGGGGAAAATCCTAAAGTAGGAAACAACAGAGGTTCTAAAGACCAGTTCTTTCCAGAATTTATAGACTTTGTAAGGGCATGCAATTTTTTCAGGCACTGTGCTATCATTTAGAGTCCCAACAGTCCATTAACTATATTCACATCCCATGTGGAAAGAGAATCTCATGCAGAGATTGCCCTAAAATCACTGAGGTGGAGTAAAGTCAGGAAAACCACCTCAAATGTTTCCTCTTCCTTCACAGAAGAACTGAAACCTGGCTTTCCCACAAGGTTTAACTTCTCTGGAGGAGGATGTGTCTCTGCCCACTACTCCAACCTCATCAGATGTGCTTCAAGCACCTTCTCTCCTTCATTAGAAATGCTAACCTCGGGCGGCACCTGTGGCTCAAGGAGTAGGGCACCGGTCCCACATATGGGAGGTGGCGGGTTCGGACCCAGCCCCGGCCCAAAACTGCAAAACAAAACAAAAAAAGGGAAATGCTAACCTTGGCTTGGCACCTGTAGCACAGTGGTTACGACGCCACCCACATACACCGAGGTTGGCGGGTTAGAACTCGGTCGGGGCCAGCTAAACAACAATGACAACTGCAACAAAAAATAGCCGGGCATTGTGGTGGGTGCCAGTAGTCCCAGCTACTTGGGAGGCTGCAGCAAGAGAATCGCTTAAGCCCAAGAGTTTGAGGTTGCTGTGAGCTATGATGCTATGGTACTCTACCCAGGGTGACATAGTGAAACTGTCTCAAAAAAAAAGGAAAGAAACGCTAACGTCTCAGAGCCCTCATTTACCTTCTTCAACATCCTTCCCACCCTGGTGTACCACCACCATCACCGTTAAGGACCTCACCACTCTGGCCTCATGAACAGCACGACCCATACCCTTGCCTTTCAATGATCTCCAGGTACACCCTTCAGCTCACTGGGAGGCTACATTTTAAATATAGGAATTGCTTGAAATCATTTTACCTCCATGATGTCCAAAGTTCGAATTTTTCTGACTGTAATCTCTTAATCTTTCACCATAAAACTACACCCTTGACTGTTCCTTTCTGTCCTATCAATTTTGGTTAGGCACTCTTCCAACTCTCTTTATTCTCCTGTCATGGTAGAGCTCAAGTATGAAAGGAATTCCTGAATACACCATAGTACCAGGCAATAGAGCTCAAGAAGTTACAGGTGTCTTCTTTTCTGTGAGGTAAGATTGACAAGGTCAAGTATAACCAGTTTAGAAATCAGAGAAAAGGAAGGCTAGACCATGGGGCTGACTCATGCTAGGAGTTAAGAGAGAGGGAGAAATGAGGGGGATGGACCGAGTGTCTGTGGTGTTCATAAAACCCTCTATTGTCTAGTCTAGCACCGCAGGAAAAACAATGAGCAGCTGCTAGCAACCCTGTCGCAGTCATTCATTGCCACCATAAAATGCCTTGCTCATTTCGACCTTTTATCATTTATGCCTCGGCAACCAGCTTTCTCAGAACCCAGTCCTGGGTACAGAACATTGCCGAAGAATGACACCAGTCCGTGGCGACCATTTTGTCAACAAATGCATCTAACTTTACCTAAACCCTCCTTTGTACTTGGTAATGTTCCAAAAGTGTCTGCGATTTCCTTATTCCTCAATTCATTTTTGAAATCCCCCAGTCTTTCAGTTCATCGAAAAGATAGAAGTTCTCCAACTTGCATTCTCTTGGCTAAAAATGCTTTCTCAGAAGTGCCTGATGCACTGACAGGGATCCCACGGACTGGTTTGCTTTCATTTCCATTGAGTTCTCTTTGGCATTCGACCTTTTGAACACACTTTGTCTGTACCTACTCCTACTTCTCCATCCTTCATTACCCTATCACCCAAATGGAGGTCCTCCCTAAGGCACTGGATCTAATAAGTGCCCGGGTCACACACAGATCTCTCACTTCACACCCTTCTCCGTCAATCCTATGGAGCACGGTCCCAACTCTTCCCAGCCTGCACGCTCTTATATCAGATACAGAGCTGTATTTCAACTTCTCTCCAGACATGACTTACAAGACCTGCTGCTTCCTCAAAAACATCATGCCCACCAATCAAAAGTTTCACTGTCTTCTTCCAACAAAATCCTCTCCTCTCATTTTGTAGTCAGTCTCCAGGCTACGGGCAATCTGTTTTCAGGTAATAGTCTCACAGCCAGCGCCTCCCACAGCTCCCAAGTACCGGCCCTCAGAACTCACACATCTTGGCGTTTGAAATTGCTGCTTAACTGTTCTATGTATTTTTTTTTTTTTTTTTGAGACAGCGCCTCAAGCTGTCACCCTGGGTAGAGTGCCGTGGCATCACAGCTCACAGCAACCTCCAACTCCCGGGCTCAAGCCTTTCTCCTGCCTCCACCTCTCAAGTAGCTGGGACTCCAGGCGCCTGCCACAACACCCAGCTGTGATCTTTCTCAAGAGTCTTTCTTTGGACCAGATAGAGCTGCTAGAACGTATCTTTTGAGACATTTCTTTTTAGAACTTTCTTACCAGGAATGTGATTTTCAGTGGCTCCTGACACCAAAATGAGCCAAACACTTCTGTCCAATAGTCATGTCACTACAATGTGACTCCAACTCTCCTTTGCAGCTTTGTTTTCTCCTCTCTCCTGCTCGGACCCTGTCTTTCTACTAAAGTGGACGATTGGCTGTTTCCTACCCTGGCCCTACACCTTCACTTACACTATGCCCTCTTCCAGTTCTGTTTGGTCCCTACTCCATCCTTTGGAGCCTTTCACAAATATGAAATGGTTGTAAAGACTTCTGTGGTTTCCAAAATGAACAGTCTTTTGATGCCACTCTGCATTGGTGTGAATCACGGAAGGGCTGGCTCTTGGAGGGCTAGGACGCCGTTCCTCATCACTGTGTCCTCTCTGAGGCATTTATGACAGTGCACTGTCCAGAACTGGTATTAGATAATTTAGCTGATGATTTGAACCTCTGAGCAAACATTTCACCATTCCCAGATCCTGAGATAACAAAATCTGGGAGCAGTTAAGACACTTACCCATGGATTCTGAAGTTTGACTGCCAACCACTCGAAGCAGCATGGGCTGACTGCTGTCTGACCTCTGTAGAGAGGTAGAAGGAGAGGACGCCGTTGTACCATTCACCTTGGCTTCTGCCTGGGGCTAAGGCATCCAAAAGGAAGCAGAATTATTTTTTTCATACTGAACACTCAAACATATACCTATAAAAATATTACATATAAAAATACAGGTATTATAGATACTCGGGATTCAGAAATTTTGACCCTCTCTACTTAGAAACCTCTGAAAGCTTGTTGAATCTGGGCTATTGCACTGGTGACATGATCTATGGATATTGTCTTTGTGTCTTTGTATCTGAATTGTGTTCCCTTGTAACTGAGAAAAACTTAAAAGGTACAGTGGAATGAAACTATAAATCGTTAAGACGAAATAGCTGAAAGATTTAGAAGGTCATATTGAGTCTGTGAAAACATGTGAGATCTCCAAAATATAATGGAAAATCCATATTTTGGTGAAATATTAAGTAACAAGATAGAACATATCTCAAAGTTTGAAATTCTCAGAAAGCCATAACCACGTCCATATACAGCCTATTGCAATGTAACACCTTGCTAGGTTTTCAATGGAGGCTTAAAAAGTTATGTGTTAGGGATTATAAGAAGGAAAAAATACCAAAGGCATACCAGAAAATACAACTGAAGAGAGTTATCATTTCAACAGGCAAAATTTTCACTCTTAGAAAACTAGTGGAAATCTTTAGGCATTTTTTCCCAACATGTATTTCAAGTTGGTCAATCAAAAAACATTTTGCTAAGAAACAATCTTGAACAAATATAAAAAAAAACCTACACTAGTTTTCCTCCTCTTCTTCTATCCAGTGACACATACCAAGCACATACTAGGCACATACCAAGCCCTTAAGAATTGATGCTTGTTACACATACAAAAAAGGGCTGTGAATTCTGTGTTTTTATTCTAAGAGGGGGAAATGGATGTTTGCAAATATCCCATCTCTCCTCACTTGTTCCAGCAGCTGCCTTAGCCTATGTAACTGTGACTCCAGCTGTTTATTGTGGTCTTCCAGGATTTGCATCCTGGCTTCCAGGCGGCCTTTGTGTTGACGCAGTAGCTTGGCCTCGGCAATGAGCTCAGCATCCCGAGGACTCTGCGGAGAGGTGGGCATCATTTCAGGAGGGGACGGCAGTGGGGACAGGCCTTTATGTTCATGCTGCTGCTTTAGACGATCGTATTCTGCTTGCAGGTTCCTGATGGTATCAAAGAAGTAAAAAAAAAAAAAAAAAAGGAAAAAAACAAAAAGAAAAAAAAAGACAAGAAAAAGAAGAATCTTGAATATCATTACCAAGTTTTGTATAATATGGTAAATAGATGCATCTGATCACCACCAAACAACAGCAAGCAAAAGAGAGGCACTAATGGATGGTTTTAATGATGACAATCTTACCAGTGCTAAAAGAACAAGACGAAATTTGAAGCTTTTGCCTGGCGTGTGAGGAGAGCCATGCTTTTCAAATTTTTATGTTATAATAAAAGTCTCATGAGTGCTATGTTCAGTTAAGTAAACAGCAAAGGATTTAATCATTTTGTAAACATTTCTTTATAATGTAATGAGAATAAAATTTTTATACCTCTGCCAACACTTTGGTTTGCTTAAAAAATTAGCAAATAACTTTCAACAGAAACATATACCCATGTACCCACCACCCTGCTATGCCATTTGCCATTATTTTCTTCAAAAAATTTTTTTAAGTAAAATGTGACCAACTTAGTGTGAAAGTTCCCCATGTGCCCTCCTCAACACCACACCATTCCCTTCTCGTCATCACCCCAAGGAAATAATGCCATGCTGAATTCCATATCCATGAGTACCATGGATGTATCCACAAATATTAGGTTAGACTAATAGAGATGCTGATAGTCGCCTGTTTTTTACCTATAAAAACGGCCGTTTTATGTGATTCAATCAAATAGCATAATTTTGCATGTTCTTAAACTTCACATTTAAGAACTTTATGCTTAAGAATGTACGTACCGTTCTAAGAGTTGCTTTTTGTCTTCCACACCATTTTGGAGATTTATCCATGTCAGTACATAAAAGCTGCTATTTTAACTGCTGTAAGGTATTATTCTGTTGCTTGAATATGCCAACCACATTCTCCTGTCCATGGACATTTAGGTTGTTTCCAATTTTTCATTATTACAAAATAATGATGCAGTGAACTTCCTTATACCTGTCTCCTTGGATACCTGTTTAAGAGACTTTTTTTTTTTTTGGAGACAGAGCCTCAAGCTGTCACCCTGGATAGAGTGCTGTGGCATCACAGCTCACAGCAACCTCCAGCTCCTGGGCTCAAGTGAGTCTCCTGCCTCCGCCTCCCAAGTACCTGGGACTACAGGCGCCCGCCACAATGCCCGGCCATTTTATGGTTGCAGCCGTCATTGTTGTTTGGCGGGCCCAGGCTGGATTCGAACCCACCAGCTCAGGTGTACGTGGCTGGCACCTTAGCCCATTGAGCCACAGGAACCTAGCCTGTATTCTTTTTTGTTAGGATGAAATGTTGTGTAGATGTCTGTTAAATCCAATCGTTGAATGGTTAAGTTTAAGTCTATAATTTCTTTGCTTAGTTTCTTTTTGGAGAATCTATCCAACACTGCCAAAAGGGTGTTAAAATCTCCAACTGTTATGGTGCTGGAGGAAATCAAGTTGCTCATGTCTATTAGAGTCTCTCTTATAAATTGAGGTGCATTCTGGTTGGGTGAATAAATGTTAATAATTGAAATCTCATAATGTTGAGTGTTGCCCTTAACAAATATGAAGTGGCCATCCATATCTTTCCTTACTTTTGTTGGTTTAAAGCCTATTGTAAATGCGAATAAAATTACAACACCTGCTTTTTTTCTGATTTTCATTTATCTGAATTATAGATTACCATCCCTTCACCCTGAGTCTATATTTGTCTTTTAAGGTAAGATGAAATTCTTGTATTCAGAAGATATCTGGCTGGCATTTTTTTATCCAGTCAGCCAACCTGTGCCTCTTTAAAGGACAATTTAAGCCATTCACATTAATTAACAGTATTGATAAGCTTGGTAGTATTTTGGGTATCAAGTTTTTCAAAAGTCCAGTGGACATTTTTAATCCTTTGCCACTGTGGAAGTTGGAGTTTGATCAAAAGTTTCTGAGTGAGTTTACTTTGGTGGTAATTGTGTTTTTCACTGTGGATGATGGGTCTGAGAAAATCCTGGAAAGCTGGTTTAGTTATGGCAAATTTCTTCAACATGTGAATGTCATTAAAGTATTTAATTTCTCCATCATAAATAAAACTCAGTTTAGCTGGATACAGGATCCTGGATTGAAAGTTATTTATTTATTTATTTTAGGAGGTTAATGGTCAATGACCATCCTCTTTTAGCTTGAGAAGTTTCAGCAGCAAGATCTGCAGTCTTTCTAATATTCTTCCCCTCGTAGGTTATGGTTTTCCTACACCTTGCTACTTGCAGAATTATCTCCTTCATATTAACTTTGGAAAAATTAATTATAATGTGTCTAGGAGATGTTTTATTTGGATTGAGTCATGCTGGGGTTCTGAAACTGTCTGCTATGTGGATTTCAGAATCTCTTACCATGTTTGGGAAGTTATCCTCTATTATCTCTTGGAGTAGAGCATCTGGACCTTTTGAAGCAACCTCTTCTCCTTCAGGGATTCCTATAAAGAAAATGTTTGCTCTTTTAGAGTCATCCCAAAATTCTCTCAGGAAATGGTCAATTTTTGTTCTTCACTTCTCTTCCTTTTTGAGCATTTGGGAGTGTTCAAAAGCTTTGTCTTCAATGTCAGAGATCCTTTCTTCTGCCTGCTCCATTCTGTTACTGAGGGATTCTACTGTACTTCTCAGATCTTTGAGGGCTGCAAGTTCTTGCCTCAATGTGTGAAAAACTTTGGTGATTATGTCTTTGAATTCATTGAATTCTTGAGACAACTTTTGAATTACTCCTTGAAATTCTAATTCCATCTTTGCCTCTATTCTATTGATCTTATTTGCCATCCAAATTCTGAACTCCATTTCTGACATCTCAGCCATTTATTTATGAATGGAATCATCTTGTGTGTCTGTTTTGTCATTCCTTGGGGGAGTTAATCTACTCTGATTATTCATGTTGCTACAGTTTTTCCACTGATTCTGCCCCATGATTATTTTTCACCATTTTGCTAGATGGGCAGGTAAGGTGAAATTGGATTGGGGGCTCCTGGAGTTGTGGTTAACCAGCCCTTTGCCAACAATCTGGGAATGGTGACTGTAGCTTTTTCCCCTACAGCTTTGCAAAGGACCTCTATAGTATTACAGTCTGAGGCTCTGTGGACCTGCTTGGTGTGGTGGGGTTAGGTGGCTGTTTTGTATTCAGCTGGTCTTTGTCTGATTCTAGTGGATCAGTGACTCTGGGTTGAAATCTCAGTTGTGGAGAAATACAAGCAACTAAGACACCCCACCCACCACAGGCAACATCTGGAAGAGGAAAATCAACCCTTCTCATTGCCACACAGGGTACCACCCAAGAGGATCCTTAGGTCATTGGCCCAGGTTAGGCGTTCCAATATAATTGACCCAGTCATGACATACCAACTCTCAAGTGGGAGAGTTCTAAAGGTCTCCAGCAACTAGATAGCAGAGGACTACTGGCTGCTCAAATGTGGCTCACTCTGGTGCTTTGTGGAGTCATAAAGGTCTGTCCAGTAGCAGAGTTGGACCAGTGGGGCCTACCTTGCACCTCTTTCATGCCCAGTCACTGGTAACCCCATGGGGCTGTGGTCCTGCTCCCTCCAATGGGAGTGCTGTGCCAGGGCTTTGCATCTGCCAGAGTCAAAGGAAAGTCAATGCCCCATTGGCCCAGCCACTACCCTTTGCCACCAGCTGGCTGGAGTAGCTGAGGCCTGCCTGCCTCAGGTACTCAATGGCAACTGGGGAATGATCCACCTGAACTTAGTCCAAACCTAAGGATAACAAGTCAGCAAATGATTTTATCCCCCAGCTACCACACCTTTACCCCAGCCACTCTGTAGCACTGGTATCCTTACAGGGTGAGGTCTGTCTTCCTCTGGCAGTCCTCAGAGTTGGGGAGGTATCTCTCCAAGATTAGACCCATGCAGAATCACTGTGCTGTTGCTGAATCTTCATGGGAGGTGTCCCTGTGCAGCTCTTAGGTGACTCCTATGGCCAGGAGGCAGCTGTAGAAGAGGCTCTGGGAGTGCAGGGCACATGGCTCCAGCAGCAGGGTGGAGACATGGCACTTGATTCTGGCAGGGCAGATGTAGGCTGGCTCCGGCAGGGCAGAGCACATGCCAGGGCAGAGCACATGGTGAGCGGCTCTGTCTGGGCAGAATATGAACACCAGGTTCCAACAGGGTGGGGTGCTGGGTGTTCAGTTCTGGTAGGGCAGAGCACGTGGCTCACAAGCCACCTCCTGCAGCTGGTTTGCACTTTCACAGAGCCAAGCCTGACAGCCTCCCCTCTTTTTTTTGTACTACTTCTGAGCTCACTATTACAGTGCATCTTTTCTACTATGGCCCTTGCAGTGCCTGGACCTGGCAATGAACTGCAGACATTCCTGTCTCTGCAGGGGTTAGGCTTCTGGACCATCAGGTGAGGGGGGAAGGGTGGTCTGGAACTTCAAAATGGCAGGGAAAACAGTTCAACTTTCACACCTAGCAAGAGAGTGCTCACAGTCACAGTAGGGTCCCTCTGGAGAAGTAGTCCCCATTTCCTGCAACTCTCTCCCGTGAAGTGAGATAAGAGGTCCTCAGTTCATGGCTCACCTGTAGAAAACATACAGCGAGCAAAGAAACAAACAAAAAAAGGAGGGGTGGACACTTTTCCTTTGGGATGAGTTTTGTACCTGAAATTTGCTTCCTTGGAGTTGCAGCTTGCCTCAGTTATCACTCTTCTCTCTCAGCTCAGCTCCCAGTCTTCAGTTTTATTTGGTACTTTCTGGTTATTATCCTTCCCTCTGGAAGGGAGCTTCTGTCAAAGCTGGCTCAAGTCCTCCATCTTGCCCCTGGGTAATTTATTTTAAAATACTTCTTATATACTTTTTATACATATGGAGGCTGAGAAGTCCAATGTTGAAGGACTGTATCTGGTGAGAGTCTTCTTGCAGGTGGGAATGCTTTTGAGTCCTTACACAGCACAGGGTATCATATAGCAAGACAACTGAGTGCACTCCAGTCTCTCTTCCTCTTTTTATGAAGCCACTAGTTCCCCTCCTATAATAACCCATTAATACATTAACCCTTTAATCTATTAACTCATACAAACAATCTATTAACCCATTAATCCATTCACAGATCTGCCATATGGCAGAGCTCCTGAGATACAATCACCTCAGTATTGCTACATTGGGGATCAAGTTTCAATATGAATTTTGGGGGGGAATGAATATTCAAACCACAGGAGTGGGAATTTCATTTTAACTAAGGGTAGCAAAGTGGCCAAAAGACATTTGAAGAGGTACTCAGTATCACCAAAGACCCATCAGCCCACACTTCAATAAACAATAGATTCTTGAAACACAACTTAGAGACTCTCACAGACTTACAAATACTACATAATTTCATTTATAAGGAGTTCAAAAGCAAGTAAAGTTTATCTTTGGTTATAGAGGTCAAGAGAATGTTTACATTTACACTTAAGGGGCACTTCTTGAGGAGGAGTATGGGAGAATCTTTTACAATGCTAGAAGTATTCTATACATTGATCTGGGTCGTGGTTATGCTGATATATATATATGTAAAAATTCATCTAGCTATATGCTTAAGATTGTATCATTTACTGGATATTATTTATATCTCAATTTTTAAAAACAATTCAAGAAAAATAAAAAAGAATGTATATTTAGATAAATAGTAGAAAAGGTATAGAACACCAAATACAAAGAGATGATCTTCAAAATAACCAAAGAAAAAATACAAAATTAGGCTGGCAGATGGTTTCAGCAAAACTGGAAGCTAGAAGACCGCAAAATAATAATGTTTTCATCATTTCTATTCCATTTTTTACATTTTAATATCTTTTATATTAAGGTGTTTATTACAATCAATTGCAGTCTTATAAATTATTGTTGGCCATGTGGTTATTGTGACATACTAGTGCACTAGAATGATAAAGAGCTTCAAGGGGGTAAGGGCAGAGTATTAATAGCATCTGCTTCAATATGTATTAGTTTTAATACTCTGAATACCATGAAAAATAATACAATACCTAGAGCATGCCTCGCCAGCCTTGCTTGCAATTATCTGAGCTAAGTGCTTAAATATATGTACTTAAAATATCTGGAACATATTCACTTGTTTGTAAATGTCTGTTTCTCTGCCTATCTGTCCTGTTCTGAAAGAGCAGGCAGAAATATGGACCCTATCTTAAAATGATGATGAAATAAGGTCATCTGCATGAGGCATGTCTAACATTTCTTTGTACCTATTAGGATTTCAGTACACATAAGTATTCATCATTTTTAAATATTAACATATTTTATTTTTGGCAGAATGAACATGGCTGGCTCTGATGTCATGCCTACTTATATGGAAAGTTTTTTTCTCATTATTTTTATGCCCTTGATTAGATAAATTGCACTGGTACCAATTCATCAAATAATGGGCTCAAATGACCCATGCTAGTCTGAGGTTCTAGGTTGGCCCAGGAGTGTCCTGCTCAATGCACTCTTTTGTCTAAAGACCTCCTAAAACTGAAGATACTAGCTGAATATTCGTTAAACTCACTTTGGAGATGCCTGGATGGCTGGTAAAAAAGGGACTCTGAACCCAGCCAGGGTAATAGTCCCACTCAGCTAATGATAGTATAGGAAAGCACTGAGAATGATGGTTATAGTCAGGGTGTTACCAGCTTTGGCTTCCAAAATAAGTTGTCTCTGTGTGAGTCCATGAAGGTAGACTGGATTGGGAATAGTGGAGCCTTTGGGAGAATTTTATGCAATCCTGTAAGTTGAAAGTAAATTTTTTGGAGGTAAATTTGAATGTATACTACATATATTTTAACCTTATATTCTCTACACAATCGTCCTGAATGACTTTCGAGTAAATTCCCTTCCTTAAGATTGCTTGGTGAATGTGAAGGTAGAGTCCAAATTTGTGGGTGTCTGCACCTGCAATTTTGTGTAATGTCTGATCCTTTTATTTTCTCACAACATATGATGGACAGGTATTCTTTATTCTGTCTTTTTCTTTCATTATTCTTCTTGGCAACTTTTCTAACTCATTATTGGAACATGCTTATGTTTCTTCTTTTAGGAAGATGGGAACACTTGAGTGTTGGAGACCTCCTTGAATTTTGGAAAGGTCTAAATTCAGCTTTGCCATTGTCTTCATCCCTAAAAATGCCATTTAATGATCAATGACTGAGAGCTAATTGATAGGCTTTCCTACAAGTTAAATATTGCCTTTTCTTTTTTTTTTTTTTTTTTTGGAGACAGAGTCTCAAGCTGTCACCCTGGGTAGAGTGCTGTGGCATCACAACTCATAGCAACCTCAAACTCCTGGGTCCAAGCAATTCTCTTGCCTCAGCATCCCACATAGCTTGGACTACAGGTGCCCACCACAACACCCAGCTATTTTTTGGCTCCGACTGGATTTGAACCTGCCAGCTCTGGTGTATGTGGCTGGCACCCTAGCTGCCTGAGCTATAGGTGCTGAGCCAAATATTGCTCTTTATGGAGGCCTAAAATGATTTTTAAAAATTTCCTAGCTGTTGAACTTTCACATTTTCAGATATCAACCATCTGCACCAACCCCGTGATTGGGGGATTGGTTCCAATTGTCTCAATTATGGTAGGGTAGAAGAGAGAAGGAGGAAGAAAAACTTTTATAAAAGTCTCATCATTTCTGTGGCACACATTGATGCAGGACCATAAAAGAAAAGAGAACTTTCATAGTGGGAAGAAAAAATATTTATTGTTGGGGATGTTATCTGTGTTAAAAATTAAACTTTTACAAATGACGAGTGAAACATTCCCTCACATTATTCATGAGAATGTAATTTTAAAATAATGTTTCTTGAGTGACTATTTTTTTTTTAAGACAGAGTCTTAGTAAGTTGCCCTAGGTAGAGTCCCATGGCGTCACAGCTCACAGTAACCTCAAACTCCTGGGCCCAAGGAGGCCCTGGGCAAACTCCTGGGCAAGGATTCTCTTGCCTTAGCCTCCCAAGTATCTGGAACTACAGGCACCCACCACAGTGCCCAGCTATTTTTTTGTTGCAGTTGTCACTGTTCTTTAGCAGGCCTGGGTCAGGTTCGAACCCACCAGCCCTGGTGTATGTGGCCAGTGCCCTAACCACTGAGCTACGGATGTTGAGCCTAGAGTGACATTTTGACAGGCAAAAATAGTTGAAGTGTTACATGGACTTTGATCTCTACACTAGTTTTAGGAATCTATTCTAATAATCTCACAAAAACTGCGTTTTTTTTTTCTTCTTTCTATTGTGAGTATATATGTAATCCTCTATTCAAATTGCAGAGCAAGTACTACTGCAATCTTTAGCCTAAGGCCTAGATTAACAGCTTTATTGTATCCTTTGGAAGGACAGGATTGTGAAATCCTAAATGTTCTTCTTTTTATCATATGACAATATGCTCTGAGCTGCCTTAAGACACAGAAACAGTTGTAGCAGGGAGAAGAAAACAGGTTCCAGAATCCCATGGGCACTGTGCCAGGGTTGCTTCAATCAGTGGGCTTTGATTGACCTCAGTATGTTTTACCTGTTTTGTAGACCCATTATTTTCCTTGCTGACCAGGCATGTTCATTTCCCCATGCCATTAAATATTAAACAGTCTGAGATCATGACGGGCTTTCAGTTTACTTAATTTCATTGGGTGTGTGTTCTGACTGATCTTTGTTTTTCCCATATGTGGTCTCACTAGATTTGTTACTTTTCATTTTAGGCTTATTGCTGCTCAGAACCACTTACTGCAGCACCTAAGCAGTCTCAATACCCTCTATGATGGAAGACAAAGCAATGTATTAATACCCCTAGAAGCAGGCAGGTCAGCTGATCCCTGCAGAGGAACTGGGAGGAAACATCCCCTGCTCTCAAGACTTCTGGTAAATCTCTCAGCCTACTCCTTTAGCTCCCTCCAGGTTCCTGGTGGACAGACAGATGAAGGATATTCCCAAAGGGTCTCTTTAGAATCCCCTCATTACTCCATCTCTACCTTAGGGCTGATCTTGTGTATAAGGATGGGGTTAAGGGGTGAGTGAAGCCTTTCACCAACAACTCTGCTGTTACCAAAAGTTTGATACTTGTCCTGAAGCCAAATCAGTGAGATGGAATAATGAAGACAAGTGATTTGAGGAAAAGGGAGTTTGTTTATTTATTTATTTATTTATTTATTTATTTATTTATTTATTTATTTTTGCTGGCAAATGAGAGAAGTGAATTAGCATCTCAAAGACCGCCATCCTGTCTTTATGAAGAAATACAGGGATTTTTTAAATGGAGGTTTTTGGTGGTTCAACCTGGGTCTATGTGACTAGTGTCACATGTCGTGGCTTCAGCCTATTGTTGAACTATAATTAGTGGTTTCAATTGACCTTATCTTCAGCAATACTGTAGAGCTAACTATTGTGGTTTAAGGTACTAGAAAAAAAAGCTGGGTGAAGTGGCTCATGCCTGTAATCCTAGCACTCTGGGAGGCCGAGGCAAGTGAATTACCTGAGCTCACAGGTTTGAGACCAGCGTGAGCCAGAGAAAGACCTCCTCTCTAAAAATAGCCAGGTGTTGTGGCAGGTGCCTGTAGTCCCAGCTACTCAGGAGGCTGAGGCAAGAGAATCACTTGAGACCAAGAATTTGAGGTTGCTGCGAGCTATGATACCATGGCCCTTCTGCCAAGGGTGACAAAGTGAGACTCTGTCTCCCCCCCCCCCAAAGAAAAGATTGGAGAACAAACAACAGGAAAGAACATTTTTCTGCCGCTTTGATTAGGCTTTGGGAAAGGAATGTGGATTTTAATTCCCCAAAAGGGTGGGTGATTTTAAAGGCATAACTTGGCAAACATTTTTGTTTTTTCAGACTTTCCCTCTGTTACACTACCAGGATTCCCGAGAACTGGGACCTCAGGACACTAAACTGTTCAGAAGCTGTCATGGTGGGTCATGCCTGTAATCCTAGCATTCTGGGAGGCTCAGGCAGGTAGATTGCTTGAGCTCAGAAGTTCAACATCAGCCTGAGCAAAAATGAACCCCACCTCTACTAAAAATAGAAAAACTAGCCAGGCTTTGTGGTGGGTGCCTGTGGTCCCAGCTACTCGGGAGGCTGAGGCAAGAGAATCAATTGAGCACAAGAGTCTGAGGTTGCTGTGAGCTGTGATGCCACGGCGCTCTACCAAGGGCAACAAAGTCAGACTCTGTCTCAATAAAATAAAATAAATAAAAACAAATAAAATATTGTGGATTTCAGTGTTACAAAATGTGTAACCTTAATTATAGACTTCAAGTCATTATTGGCCCCAATCACAAAAACAAATATTACATTTCATTGTTCTCTTTTTTTGTATTCATCTTCTGTATTATCAGTCTTAGTTTCTCCATCTTTCAGAAGTAAGCCTTCTTGGTTGTGTATTGAGTAGACTGCTGAGTATGAAGTGAGGGAAATAAACCAACTGTGCATGAATGGCTACATTTCTGTTTAAATTAAGAGAGAAAGGCACTAGAGTGAAAGAACACTGGCCTCAGGAAAGGAATGCTCAGGTTTTAATTCCTCCAAAGGGTGGGCTATTTAGAAAACTTTCTAACATTTATTCCTCATTCATATGTTCTGGGCAAATTATATGTACTAGAAATAAGGCAATGTTGATTGAATGTTGTGCTGTAAGCTCTCCTTAGGATCATCTGACTCTATTGGGATACTGAAATTTCCCCAGCAATAGGTGGGATAGGACAGGCTTTTCAGCTCAATTTTAAAAACTGATATGTATACAAACATTGAGGATTAATGTTTTTCTCTTTTCCACCCACCAGAGAAATTTATAATTGTATTGTCTCTCAGACCATTAACCAAGTTTGTACCTAAATTAGGAATCACGGTTCTGCATTCTTTTCTCCTCTACCTACATAATCAAAGCAATATAAATGTGAATGCCCTTTCTGAAATACCATTCTACTGTTTCCCTGAATAATGGGTTAAGTCAAATTTTGAAAGATGTTCAACAACAAATGTGTGGGAGTTAGCATTTGTAACAAATTGGGATGTGTGCTTTCAAGTAGCTTTTTGTAAAGGAAGGAACCTCCTTCAAAAAGCGCCCCAAAAGACTTCTTACCTTGCATAGGACAAAATCACATTAAGGTCCATTTCCTAAGGGGCATGAAAGTGATTGGCTTAGAAGGATCCTCAATTGGCACTAGATATTTGCCAGGAAGGTCTCCATCCTCAGGACCACCAAAAAATTCAATCTTTTGTGTTAAAATGCAAGTCAACATCACCCACTAAATTACAGGGCATATAAGTTTTGAACAAGATATGGACCCCATTTATACGACCAGGGAGGGAAAGATGGCATATTCATTGAGACTCGATTTTTTTCCAACAGTGTCTGACATTTATTGAAAATAAGGAAAAGACTTTGTACAGGTAGTACAGAAGAGCACGGCAAACTGCAGTGGTTACTGTGTTAAACAAAAGGCACACATCAGAAACAGCTGTGAATTCAGAAGAGAAATAGACTCTGGGCAAAACTAACTGGTCCATGGGAGAAAATGAGTGACTGGATTTGGCCACCAGGGACACCTGGGCCCTGACAGCCATCTGGCAGGAACATAAGAGGTATATCTGGGAGAAGGGAAGGGAATGGGTCCCGCTGAAGGTGAAAGCCTGCTGGCCCCTTCAAGGATGTGGCCAGCTCAGATACGTCCCAGATGAGTCCAAATCACTAAAATCAGCAGTCTGTCGGTGGGATGCTGTGGATGGTGATGGCAGCGGCAGTGGCACAGGTTTGTGGGCAGGCTGACGCAGTAGTCTGGCAGTGTGGCCGGGGGTGGGCAGCAATCGGCTGCCGGTGGTCTGTCCAGTGTGTGATAGGAACCCAGCTTGCAGCTGGAGCACAGCGTCCAAATAATGTGGGAGGGGCTGGACTGGCAGGAGAGGGCGGTGGCACGCTCCAGAGTGAGGCCCAGAGACAGCAGGGCGAGCTTGGAGCGCTATTCCTGGAACAAAGGCAAGCACAAGACGGGAGGGGGCAGGAGCGCATGGGAAATCATGGCGACTCGAGGTGGGGGAAGGGAAGCGTCTCAAAGGGCGCCAATGGCCACTCTGGCGGCGGCGACTGGCATAGCGAACCCTCCCCACAGCGCCCGACCCAGGCCCGAGGGTCTCCCGACCTAGAAATCCTCGTCCTCCTCCCATCCAAAGACCCGCTTCATCTCGGCCAGGAAGCCCCGGTAATCATTGAGGAGGGGGCTATCCTTCTTGATGTAGGGGATCACCCACTGCAGGGCCGGCCCGGTGAGGCGAGTGATGAGGAACGTCACCTTCAGGGCGTCGCTGGAGAACGTCTTCTCGTCCACGAACATGTAGGAGCCCGTCTGCA
>CAUYON010074049.1:0-10738 GCA_963573935.1 Arctocebus calabarensis | reverse complement strand
AGCTGGGACTACAGGCGCCCGCCACAGCGCCCGGCTATTTTTTTGTTTTTTGCAGTTCGGCCGAGGCCGGGCTTGAACCCGCCACCTTCGGTATATGGGGCCGGCGCCCTACTCGCTGAGCCACAGGAGCCGCCCTTTTTTTTTTTTTGAGACAGAGTCTCACTATGTTGCCCTTGGTAGAGTGCCATGGCGTCACAGTTCACAGCAGCCTCAAACTCTTGGGCTTAACCAATTCTCTTGCCTCAGCCTCCCAAGTAGTTGGGACTATAGGCGCCCGCCACAATGCCCAGCTATTCTTTTTGTTGTTGCAGTTGTCATTTTTCTTTAGCTGGCCCAAGCTGGGTTCAAACCCGCTAGCCTGTGTGTATGTGGCTGGCACCCTACCCACTGAGCTAGGAGTGCCACCAAGAAGTGCTTTTTCTTCTTCTACTTTTTCCAAAAACTTTGTGAAAGATTGGCATTAATTCTTTTTTTAATGGTAGAATTTACCAGTGAAGCCATGTTGTCATGGCTTTACATTTTTAGTGGGAAGGTTTGTTTTTGTTTTTGTTTTTTGAGACAGAGCCTTAAGCTGTCACGCTGGATAGTGCTGTGGCATCACAGCCCACAGCAACCTCCAATTCCTAGTCTCAAGTGAGTCTCCTGCCCCCACCTCCCAAGGAGCTGGAACTACAGGCGCCTATCACAACGCCCAGCCACTTTTGGGTTGCAGCCGTCATTGTTTGGCAGGCCTGGGCTGGATTCGAACCTGCCAGCTCAGGTGTACGTGGCTGGTGTCTTAGCTGCTTGAGCCACAGGCGCCGACCCTAGTGGGAAGTTTTTAAATTGGTAATTAAATATCTTTTCTTATTTTATTATTATTTTTTTTTTGGCCAGCGCTGGGTTTAAACCCGCCACCTCCGGCATATGGAGCCAGCGTCCTACCTTTGAGCCAAAGGTGCTGCCCCGATCTCTTTTCTTTTTATGCGTCTCTTTTTTTATTATATGTCTACTCATATATTCTAGTCCTTCTTGAGTCATTCTTGACAGTGTTTTTCTACCATTTGCCTATTTTATCTCACATTTATCTAATTTGTTGGCATACTGTAGAAAGCAATCCTTTTTGTTTCTATAAGGTCAGTAGTAATTTGTTCGTTTTCATTCTTTTCTTTACTTTTCTTTTCTTTTTTTTTTTTTTTCCAGACAGAGTCTCACTTTGTTGCCCTTGGTTGAGTGCTAGGGCATCATAGCTCACAGTAACCTCAAACTCTTGGGCTTAAATGATCCTCTTGCCTCAGCCTCCCAAGTAGCTGCGAATATAGGTGCCTGCCACAATGCCCCGCTATTTTTTTTTTTTTGCTTGGTTGTTTTAGCAGGCCTGGGCTGGATTCAAACCCACCAGCCCCGGTGCATGTGGCCAGCACCCTAACTACTAAACTATCGGGCACCCAGCTGCTACTTTTATTCTTAACTTTAAAAATTTGAATTTTTCTCTCTTTTCTGTTTATTCAGTCTAAGTGTTTGTTATTGTTGATAATTTTAAAGAACTGACTTTTGGTCCAGGCACTGTGGCTCACGCCTGTAATTCTACCACTCTGGGAGGCCAAGGTGGGTAGATCACCAGAGCTTGGGATTTTAAGACCAGCCTGAGCCAGAGCGAGACCCCACCTCTAGAAAAAAAAAAAATAGCCAGATGTTGTGGCTAGTGTCTGTGGCCTCAGCTCCTCTAGAGGCTGAGGCAAGAGAATTGCTTGAGCCCAGGAGTTTGAGGTTGCTGTGAGCTATGATGCCATAGCATTCTACCCAGGGTGACAAAGTGAGACTGTGTCTCAAAAGCAAAAAAAGAAGAACCGAGTTTTGGTTTCATTTACTGTTTTCTTTAAATTATTTTTAATTTTAATAGTGAACATAAAATTTGCCATATTAACCATTTTTAAGTGTACAGTTCAGTGGCAGTAAGTATATAAATTCACACTGTTTTGCTACCATCACCACTGTTAATCCACAGAACTCTTTTGATCTTGAAAAACCATGGTGAAATACTATCTCACATTCGTTGGTATGGCTATTATAGAAGCAGAAAACAATATGTTACGCTGAAGATAAAAGATAGAACCACTGTGTGCTATTGGGCAGGAATGTAAAGTGGTATAACTATTATCAAAAACAGTATGGTGGTTCTTAAAAAAATAAAAATGGAATTGCCATATGATTTAGCAATTTTACTTCTGGATATATACTCAAAAGATTTGAAAGCAGGGATTATATTTGCATGCCTGTGTTCACAGCAGCTTTACTCACAATAGCCAGAACTCAAAAGCAACCCAAATGTCCCTAAATGGATGAACAGATAAAC
The DNA here is from genome assembly GCA_963573935.1 of Arctocebus calabarensis. NCBI lineage: Eukaryota > Metazoa > Chordata > Mammalia > Primates > Lorisidae > Arctocebus > Arctocebus calabarensis. The sequence goes on along the minus strand of CAUYON010074049.1, from coordinate 8,403 downwards.
AAAGTATTGTATATACATTCAATTTAGGTACATATCCAGCCTTAAAAAGGAAGGATATTCTGGCTCGGCACCTGTGGCTCAATGGGCTAAGGCATCAGCCATGTACATCTGAGCTGGCAGGTTCGAATCCAGCCCGGGCCGCCAAACAACAATGGCGGCTGCAACCAAAAAATGGCCGGGTATTGTGGCAGGCACCTGTAGTCCCAGCTACTTGAGAGGTGGAGGCAGGAGACTCACTTGGGCCCAGGAGTTGGAGGTTGCTGTGAGCTGTGATGCCACAGCACTCTATCTAGGGTGACAGCTTGAGGCTCTGTCTCAAAAAAAAAAAAAAAAAAAGGAAGGATATTCAGATCATATTCTACAAAATGAGTAAGCCTTGAAGATGTTATGCTACGTGAAGCAAATTCATAAATGGACAAATGCTGTATTAATTTCACTTATATGACGTACCTAACGTAGTCAAACTCATAATGTTGTTTGAGGCACAAAAGTTTTTAAATCTATGAATTATGATTTATCTTTTGCTTTCTTTTGTTTCCTGTGCTTTTGGTGTCATGCAAGACATTGTCAAATCCAATGTCATGAAGCTTTTCCCCTGTTTTCTTTTAGGAGTTAAAATTTTAGGTCTTACATGTAGGTCTGAAATCCATTTTAAGTAAATTTTTGTATAGTATAAAGTATTGAGGTTCATTCTTTTGCATGTGGATGTCCAGTTTTCCTAACCCCATTGAGTGAGCTGCACACCTTGTTGAAAAATTATTCGACTATACACATGAGCATTTAATTCTAGGCTCTCTGTACTATTTTAGTGGTGTCTATTTCTGTGTTTATGCTAGTACCACACTTTTTTTTTATTTGAGACAGAGTCTCACTCAGTTGCCCTGGGGTTGCGTGCTGTGGTATCATAGCTCACAGCAACCTCAAACTCATGGGCGCAAGAGATTCTCTTGCCTCAGCCTCCCAAGTAACTGACATTACAGGTGCCCGCCACAACACCCAGCTATTTTTTGGTTGCAGTTGTCATTGTTTAGCAGGCCCGAGCTAGGCTCAAACCCCCCAGCTTCAGTATATGTAGCTGACGCCATACACACAGAGCTACAGGCGCCAAGCCCACTTTTTTTTTTTTTTTTTTTTTTTTTGAGACAGTATTAGTATGTTGGTCTTGGTAGAGTGCTGTAGCGTCACAGCTCACAGTAATCTCAAACTCTTGGGCTTAAGTGATTCTCTTTCCTCAGCCTCCTAAGTAGCTGGGACAGCAGGCGCCCTTCACAATTATGTCTGGCTGGCTATTTTTATGTTGTAGTTGTCATTGTTTAGCTGGCTCTGGGCTGGGTTGGCCCTGGGCCAGGTTTGAACCTACTAGCCTTGGTGCATGTAACTGGCGCTGTCATCACTGTGTATGGGCGCGGAACTGATACCACACTTTTTTTTTTTTCTCTTTTTAGGCAGAGTCTGACTCTTGCCTCAGTAGAGTGCTGTGGCCTCAGAGCTCACAATGACCTCAAACTCCTGGGCTCAAGTGATTCTCTCAGCCTCAGCCTCCCGAGTAGCTGGGACTATAGGTGCCCACCACAACACGTGGCTATTTTTTAGAGATGGGGTCTCACTCTTGCTCAGGCTGGTCTGGAACTTGTGAGTTCAAGCAATTCACCCACCTTGGCCTCCCCGGGTGCTGGGATTATGGGCGTGAAATGTATGGGCCAGGCCCTACATTGTTTTGATTAATGTAATAACTTTGTAGTAAGTTTTAAGTTTTGAAATCAGGCAGTGAGGAGGCTTTTTTTAATGCTATTTATTTCATTTATTTCTGCTCTGATCTTTATTATGTACTTTCTTCTTGCTTTGGGTTTATTTATTTATTTATTTATTTTTGAGACAGAGCCTTAAGCTGTCACCCTGGATAGAGTGCTGTGGCATCACAGCTCACAGCAACCTCCAATTCCTGGGCTCAAGCGAGTCTCCTGCCCCCACCTCCCAAGGATCTGGGACTACAGGCGCCCGCCACAACACCCGGCCATTTTTTGGTTGCAGCCGTCATTGTTGTTTGGCGGGCCTGGGCTGGATTCGAACCCACCAGCTCAGGTGTACGTGGCTGGCGCCTTAGCCCATTGAGCCACAGGCGCCGAGCCTTTGCTTTAGGTTTAATTTACTCTGCTTTTGTCTAGTTTTTTAAAGGTAGTAGATTAGATTTTTGAATTGAGATTTTTCTTTTCTTATAGTGTAGGTGTTTACAGCTACAAATTTATCTCAAAGTGTTTTTTTCATTTTCCTTTTGATTTTTTCTTTTATTCAAAGGGTTATTTGTGAGTGTATTGTATTATTTTTCACACATTTGTGAATTTCCCTATTTCTTTACTATTGATTTCTAATTTTATCCGGTTTTGGTCAGTCTTGAGTGTATGCACAATCACCATTGGGTGACAGTAATTTTAATGAGCTCTGTTTGATTGCTTCGTCTTTAATCTATCTGTTAAGGTTTCTGGTTCATTTGGTATTACAACCTGTTCATTAGGCTTCACTAATTACTATCTAATTTCTTTACTGTTTTTTTCGATGGCCTGGGGCACAAATTGCTCAATAGTCTGAGCCAACTAATTTCATGCAAGGGTGAATTTTGAGGCCAGTCGTTGACATTTGTTCTGTCTCCAGGAGGGTTTATATTAGGTGTCTCTTTTCCTAGTGTTCTCTGGTAGTCTAACTTACCTGGGGTTTAGCTTCTTATTCTTTTTAGGTAGGGAGTGGTTGTTTCCTGTAGTATTCTTAGTCTTGGACTTCCCAAACTTTTCCACATAAAGTCAGTTTCTTTAGGGAGTGCTTTGCAGCTCTCTTTCCTTATGGACTGCTTTATCTCCTAGAAAAATCTCTGAGCCACTACACTTGGCACTGGGGCAGGTGGTAACTTCTGGTTTTCATGACTCTCTTCTCCCAGCATTTATACTTTCTGTCCAATGAGCAAGGTGGCGCAAAAGCAGTCATGGTCCTAAAATTCTCAGCTTGCCACAACTAGGGTAAATCCTCTTTGCTATGAGTTGGGGCTGGGTGGAAGAAGGGAGACCTAAACCTTTGGCCAGTCATCAGGACGGAACAGATCATGGCTCCAGAGTTACAGACATTTGCTGTTCATGTTGAGATTTTAGTAGCTTTTCTTTGGTTTTTGTTTGTTTTGTCTTTATGTTAAGGTGTGAAGTTTTGTTATGTTGCCCATGCTGGGAGACAGTGGGTATTCACAGGCATGATCAATCATGGTACATTGTAGCCTTGAACTCCCAAGCTCAAGTGATGCTTTGCCTGAGTCTTCAGAATACCTGGGACTACAAGTGTGCACTGCTATGCCCAACTAGTTGACTTTCTTGAATAAAATTTTTTGTTTTGTTTTGTTTTTGAGACAGAATTTCACCCTGTCTCCCTGGGTAGAGTGCCATGGTGTCATAGCTCATAGCAATCTCAAATCCTGGGTTCAAGTGAAAATCCTTTTGCCTCAGCCACCCCAGTAACTGGGACTACAGGAATGTGCCACCAATGCCTGGTTAGTTTTTTTTTTTTTTTTTTAGTAAAGATGAGGGTCTTATTCTTGTTCAGGCTCGTCTTGAACTCTGAGCTCAAGCCATTTACCCACCTCAGTCTCCCAGAGTGCTAAACTTACAGATGTGAGCCACCCTGCCCGGCCCTTAATATTTTTTAAAGGAGTGCTCTTTTGTAGCTTTGGCATGGTGGTTTCCTGTAATCCTAGCACTTTGGGAGGCCAAGGCAGGAAGATCCCTTGAGGTCAGGAGTTGGAGACCAGCATGAGCAAAATAGCCAAGATAGCGAGACCCTATCTCTAGAAAAAAATAGAAAAATTAGCAAGACATGGTGGTGTATCTATGGTCCCAGCTACTCAGGAGGCTGAGGAAGGAGAATTGGTTCATTTGGGAGTTTGAGGTTGCAGTGAGCTATGATGACGCCACTGTACTCAACAGAGCTGAGACCCTATCTCAAAAAAAGAAAAAAAAAATTGTGTTTCATACCCTAATCATCAACTAACTGATCACTAAGTACCTTACCTCTGAGGTAGTACAAATAACCTCTGACATCATGGTGGTATGATTTAATTCTGGCAATTTTATTTTACTGAATTATTACTTTGTAAGTGTTCCAAATTAGATTTTTAAGAGATAAATTAGTAAAATTTAATTTGGCCAAACAATTTCTCACTTCATTAGTTGAAATATTTTGAACATGTGTAGAGCCTACATTTCAGGAAATTATGAAGTGCTATGTTTTTTTATCGTAAATTGCCTTTGAATTAATAAGTAGTTGTTTCTTTGTTTATTCATTCAACAAATATTTACTTGGTGCTCCTTGTGCTCTTGACACTGGGAATGCAGTACTGAAGGAGACAGATACAGTCTCTGCTGAGTGGAATTTATATTCTAATGAGGACAAATGATAAGTAATTAAGTAAATAAAATCATGATAATTTTAAATTCTTATAAATGCTACAAAGGAAATAAAACAGTGGGGTGAGAAAAAGTGATTGGGGAGTTGTCAGAAATGAGTGGTCAAGGAAGGCCTTTTTGCAGCAGTCACACTTGATCTGAGATTGCTCCTAAAACATGAGAATGAGTCAGCTTTCTAATAGGTGGAGGAAGAGCATTCCAGACCGTGGAAATAGTACACCAGCTCAAGGGTTTCAAGGAGAATAAGTAAGGCCTGTGTGGCTTAGCACTTAAGGAGCAAGAGAGAGAATGGGGCAAAATAAGGTTGGAGAGATGTGGGAGCCATCTGTCTTTACAGATCTGTTTAAGAGTACAATGGGAGACAATTGAGAGAATTTTAAGCAAGGTTTTAATATGGTTTGAGTTGATGTTTAATATAGGTCACTTTGGCTTCTTTGTGGAGGAAGGAATTATTAGACAGTACCCAAAGGGAAGCAAGGACTCTAATTAGGAGGCTGTTGCTAAAGCCTGGACAAGAGATATTGATAGTGACTTCCACGTATATTTAAATGATGGTAGCAGAGATGGATAGAAATGGACTGGTCTGAAATATATTGCAGAGGTAGAACAGATAGGACTTGCTGACGGTGGCTTGATTAGAAGTAGGAATGAGAAAAGGACTTTTGGGTTTTTTGACTTGAGCAGCTGAATGGATGGTGGTTCCATTTATTAATGAGGAATACTGACAAAAGAACAGGAGAGATTATTTTGTTTTGGGGGTGGCAAATTGAGAATTAAGTTCTTTTTGACCTGCTTAAGTTTAAGATGTTTGTTAGACATCTAAGAAGAAATATAAGTAGACAGTTTGAAATGGGGGCTTGGAGCTCAGAAGAGAGAAATTGAAGGTAGAGAAATAAATGTAATATAGAATTTATCAGCCTGTGCTATGTTTTATCAATTCCAAAAACAGAGTTTTGTTTTTTTTTCTCTGTTTTTTTGTTTTTTGAGACAGAGTCTCACTTTGTTACCTTTGGTAGAATGCCATGGCCTCATAGCTCACAGTAACCTTTCAAACTCTTGGGCTTGAGTGATCCTCTTGCCTCATTCTCCCAAGTAGCTGGGACTACAGGCGCCTGTTACAGTGCTCAGCTATTCTTTGGAGACTAGGTCTTGTTCTTGCTCAGGCTAGTCTCAAACTCCTGAGCTCAGACAATCCACCTCCTCCCAGAGTGCTAGGATTACATGTGTGAGCCAGTGTGCCCGGCCCTTGAAAACAGTTTTTTCACTCGAACTTCTCAGAGATCAGGATGCATCTTGTGATTCATGCCAGCCAGGTAGCAATCTTGATATAGTTATCATCTGTTGTTTGAGTGTGCACAGATTGTAAGAAACAGACTTTGCAAGATGGATGTCAACAGGTTGGGGATAAACTCTGAGAGAACGTTGGAACACTGTTTTAACTCTCAAAAATGAAATGATCTAGCTGAGGGTAGAAGGGGAGTAAACCATACCTGTAATAGACTTTCCTCAAGTAGGAACCAAAAGTAGTTAGCTTTACATAATTGGAACCCCAGTACTATTAGCTTTTAGTTACTTTAAGAAATGTATTGTATATTTCAAATAGCTAGAAGAGAGGATTTTCAATATTTTCACAACAAAAAATGGTAAATGTTTAAGGTGATGAAAATGCTAATTACTGTTATTTGATCATTATGCAATGAATGATACATATATCAAAATATCACCTTGTACCTCATAAATATGTACAATTATGTGTTAATAAAAAAAGGAAAAAGAAATGCTGCATCACCAACACTCTGGCACGGAGGATGGTATGCTGTGAGAAAACAGATTTCTCACAATGCAGAGAAGTTGTACTCTGAATGTGGAGGTTGTTTTTTTTTTTGGCTGGGACTGGGTTTGACCCCGCCACCTCTGGCATATGGGGCTGGCGCCCTACTCCTTTGAGCCACAGGCACCACCAAGTTTTTTTTTTGGGGGGGACAGAGTCTCATTATGTCACCCTCGGTAGAGTGCCATGGCGTCACAGCTCGCAGCAACCTCCAACACTCGGGTTTAAGGTATTCTTTTGTGTCAGCCTCCCATGTAGCTGAGACTACAGGTGCCCACCACATTGCCCAGCTATTTTTTTTTTTTCAGTTATAGTTGTGATTGTTGTTTTGGCAGTCCCGGGCCAGGTTCAAACCCACCAGCCCCAGTGTATGTGGCTGGTGCCCTAGCCACTGAGCTACAGGCACCGAGTCTGCATGTGGAGTTTTAGAAATACTTTCATTAGTTTATTTTGTTTCTATCTAGTATCTTATGTTTATAAAAAGAGATATATAATAAAAATCTGCCCATATCTAAATAACTCAGTCATAAAAATTATAAGTGTTAAAAAGCCGTTGTATTATATACATAGTTTAATAGGCAGAGGTTTCTCTTAGTGGTATTTGAAAAATTATTATTATTATTTTTTTAGTAGTGATGGATCTTAGATTTAGTAAAATAAAGTAGGTGATAGTTAAAGCAAGGGAATAGTGGGATTACCTGTGTCTGACATTTTCATAGAATCTACTGTGTACACAGCCTGCTTTACCAGTCTTCCTCTAGGAAGTCCTTTAGGACTTAATTCAAAGACTATAACATTGGAGATTTGGAAAGGTGGGATGGTGGGAGGAGAGAGAGGGATAAGAAATGGGCACAATTCAACTATTCAGATGATGACACAGAAAGTTCAGACTTACCATGATGCGTGTAACCAAACTGCACACGTACCCCTTAAATCTATAAAAGTAAAAGAAAAAAAACTTTATAAAAAGGCATTGCATTCCTTAGAGAAAGCCTTTTCTGACACGCTCCATCCCACACTAGCTAAGTACAGAATTTAAAAATGAAGCCATAGATGAGCAAAGTGTTGCTCACTTAATCCTGTGATTTTATTTTTCCTCTATTTGTGTTTCTAGGGAGAGAAGAATATGGAGTGTCAGCCAGGCATGGTGGTGCGTGCATGTAATCCTAGCACTCTGGGAGGCCCAAGTGGGAGGATTGCATGAGGTCAAGAGTTTGAGACCAGCCTGAGCAAAAGCGAGACCCTTGTCCCTACTAAAAATAGGAAAAATTAGCTAGGCATTGTGGCAGCGGCCTGTAGTCCCAGCTACTCAGGAGGCTGAAGCAGGACTATTGCTTGAATTCAGGAGTTTGAGGTTGCTATGAGCTACCTGGGCTGATGCCCTGGCTCTCTAGCTCAGGTGACAGAAGTGAGACTCTCTGTCTAAAAAAAGAAAAAAAAAAAAGAGGCTTGGCGCTCGTAGCTCAGTGGTTAGGATGCTGGCCACATACACCAGGGATGGTGGGTTCAAACCTGACCCAGGTCTTCTAAACAATGACAGCTACAACCAAAAAATAGCTGGGAATTGTGGTGGGTACCTGTAGTCCCGGATACTTGGGATGCTGAGGCATGAGAATCGCTTAAGCCCAAGAGTTTGAGGTTGCTGTGAGCTCTGATGGAATAGCACTCTACTGAAGGTGACAAAGTGAGACTCTGTATAAAAAAAAAAAAGAAATATGGAAGACTATAACAGGTATATATTCAAAAGAAATCCAAGAGCGATGGTAGGAATAGGACTTTAGAAATGAATCAGCAAAGAGCCATCTTAATTTTCTGGAGATTTTTGATAATCATATATATATATATATATATATATATTTTTTTTTTTTTTTTTTTTGAGACAGAGCCTCAAGCTGTCACCCTGGACAGAGTACTGTACCATCACAGCTGACAGCAACCTCCAATTCCTGGGCTTAAGCGAGTCTCCTGCCTCCACCTCCCAAGTAGCTGGGACTACAGGCGCCCGCCACAATGCCTGGCCATTTTTTGGTTGCAGCCGTCATTATTGTTTGGCAGGCCTGGGCTGGACTCGAACCCGCCAGCTCAGGTGTACGTGGCTGGCGCCTTAGCCCGTTGAGCCACAGGTGCCGAGCC
>CAUYON010074045.1:0-19559 GCA_963573935.1 Arctocebus calabarensis | reverse complement strand
GAGGGTCATTGGTGGGATCACACCTACAGTGCATCTTAGAAGGGTACAGGTGAAACTTACTAAATGTAGAATATAAATGTCTTAACACAAAAACTAAGAAAATGCCATGAAGGCTATGTTAGCCAGTTTGATGAAAATATTTCAGATTGTATATTAAACCAGCACATTGTACCCCATGATTGCATTAATGTACACAGCTATGATTTAATACAAAATATAAAAAAAACTGCAATGTACAATACCACCTATGATAATAATGCCTGTGATAAAACAAATGGAACAACTTAAGAAATAAGTCTAAGAAGATGATATGTCTTCTGGGATTGCCTTTACAGGTGGTGAACAAATGACTTAAGCCACTGGGCTATAAACTTCTTGAGGACTAAAACCATCTCTTTTTGACTTTAAATGTTGTTCGTACCTTGTTTAGTGTCTGGCACATATTAAGGGTTTAATATATTTTTGTTAAATGAATGAATTCTGAAGTGCTGTTAGATTAAATTTGTATACATAACAGTAACATGAGAGGCCTTCTTTTTGTGCTTCTCAAAATTTCCGTCTCATTTAGAGTATTTAAAAAATTTTAAAAAGGCAAAGTCCTGATGCTTTAGAAGAGCCTTTGCCCCAGTGAGCTTTCTTGAGTGATTGCTAATAAGCATATCCCTGGGCACTACTAAAATGAGCTTTCTCTGGGCCCATCCAAAACAGCCACAGAAAAGAGTTTTCTTTAACCCTTCAATCCCTAATGGAAAGATAATGTAAAAAGCCTTTTGTGCTTTAGTTCAGCACAGTGGATAAAACAAGACTGAGAATGCACCAGACTACCAGTGGCTAACGACATACACTCCCACAGTAAAAGTATGAGACAAAAGAGCTCTCTCAGTCTATAAAGAGGCTCATCCCTTAGCTCATGGGCACATGCCCTAAGAAGCCCTAGAGAGAGGGGGAATTTTCCCATTGTGCATGAGGTCCACTTTGTTACTAAGAAAAACCAACAATAAAATACTTGCAAGGTTAAAGCAGCTATTTTTCCTTCTTCTAAATGAAATCTTCATAAAATGTGCTTCTATTTCCTCTGGACCATTTTAAAGGGAAACAGACACACACCATTTAGGAAATGACAGACTTTAGAGAAACAGGAAAACATAAAATACATTAGAATTGAATGATTTTCCAACAAGGAACCATTACTTTCACCAAATAAAACACAAAGCAGTAAGAATTTTCCCCAGGAACAGGCAAGCTAAAATATAGTTCCCTCCCCATAGGGTGACATTGTATTATGATGATCTTGCCCTACAGATCTCAAAGCACAAGCAGGCACTCTTGAGGCACACTGTGGTGGGAGCAGAGGTTCAGGGAAGCATGTTTATCTTCTTCACATCCCTACTTGTGTGCATCTTGAATTTTTCTCTGTATATATGGAGTTGATATTCTCCGTATATATGGGGTTTCTCTGATTTGAAGACTTATGTCCCTGAATGTATATTTGTGTCTCCCATTTCTGCAATAAGGTTGTATGATCAGGGTTTTTAGGCACTCATAGCACAGTGGTTATGGCTCCAGCCACATGCACCGAGGCTGGTGGGTTCAAGCCAGGTCCCCAGGCCATGGCCAGCTAAACAATGACAACTGCAAAAAAAAAAAAAAAGAAAGCCAGGTATTGTGGTGGGTGTCTGTAGTTCCAGCTACTTGGGAGGCTGAGGCAAAAGAATCACTTAAGTCCAAGAGTTTGAGTTTGAGGTTGCTGTGAGCTGTGATGCCACAGCACTCTAGTGAGGATGACATAGTGAGACTCTGTCTCAAAAAAAAAATTAGGATTTTTGATCTCCATCTTCTAAATTTCTACAGTATTGTTATTCACAAAAGTACTGTAAGATAGACCTACAGTAACCATTATATGAGTCAGGATCCCAACAGGAAACAGAATTCAAGTTGGAAGGTTTAAATGAGGAAACTTTAATAAAGAGACCACTACTGAGTTATGACAACAAATAAGGGGTATTGTAGTATGCAGACACTAGCACAGCAGGAAGTCTTTAGCATCTATAAGCCTAAGGAGAACAAGAGAAAGAAACAGAACCCTGTACAAGATGGCACATGGGGGAAAGAGGGCCATCCAATAAGAGCTATGGTGTGGAAGATTTTAGCCTCTGTAAAAGAATGGAGGGGTGGGAAGGAATACCTCTACCTGTTCTCCTTCCGTCTTCCTGTCTCATTCCTATGCTTCTGTTGACTGAACTCATCCAGAAACCTGGTAATAAGGGAGTCTGCTGATTCAGTCCGTGCGGATCCACTCCCAAGATCAGGACAAAGAGGATAACCTTCAAACCAGGGAAGACTTCAGTACTTTCTGTGATTAGCCATGCCTACCACAGTGTTCTGAGTGTAATAAAGCTCACTATTCTTTTGTAGTCCTTAAAGATAAACAAGAGAAGAGGGAAAATCAGTGAAATACTGGCTGTGTGTGCTCTTTATTGTTGCTTTTAATCTTCTGTGCCAGTTTTCATTTTTCTGACTCTTCCTTCTTCAAGTAGAACTGGTCTTTGGTATTGATATTTGTCCTGATCTTCCCCACCCTGTCCTCCCCAACACTGAGAATGAACTCAGACAGATTGTGAATGGGTTGGTTAACTGTCTGGACTCAAATTTTTTCTCTAACAATATAGGGTATGGAACAGATGCCGCTAGCTCTCTTATAATCATAAAATGAAGCATGCATAAATAAATAAATTGATAAATAAATAAATATCAGTTCCAAGATTTTTAGAGGAAAATAAGGAAAAATTTGGGAAAGGAAAATGAAAATAAATTATGTTGAAAGGGTAGTAAGAATAAGAATAGTTGAAATCATTGTTTGGAAATTGCATATTTTTATCTACTTATAGATCTCTGATAATGCTTAGTGAAACTATTCAGGGTAGGGGATGGGGAAGAGGGAGGTTCATTAAGCAAACTCAGTCCATTAAATTTTGATGCTACTTTTCTCAGGAATCCAGAATTTTTCCTAAAATAGCTAAACTTTTAAAATTGCATAAGTTATGGTTTACTAAGGAATTTTTATTCATTACTTATTTTAGCCATTGGCCAAAGAAGTATGATAGCATTTGCATTCCTGAGAATCTGTTAATTTTACAACTAATAAAGTATAAAGGGATCACATTAGCAATTCCTCTTTAGGAGTCAAAAACAGAATAACTGGGAAAGAGGGATTTAAGCATAATTATCTTAAGTTCCCTTAAATAACTCCACTACTTGCAGAACATCACGAAGACATATCAAAGTTTGTTTATATAATTGTGTTAGAATATTACTATTCTCTCCTATGGATCCTTGACTTCCGTCAACATTTCATTGCTAGAGAAATTCTCTTGGCATTCATAAGAAGTTATCTGATATTTTTTACCATATTTGTCTTCTGTTCCCCTGCTAGATTAGCTTGGAGGACAATGCTAAGAGCCTCTACCTGATACTTCTCCAGTATACCGTTTCTAGCCCTTTATGACATTGTTTGCTCAACTGGTTGGCATCTTCATCACACAGTGAGCTTTTTGAGGGCAGAACTGTATCTGTCTTGCTCATCACTGTGTTTAATGTCTAGAACATAGAATGATAAGTGCTCAAAATATTTTGTTAATAAATGACTAAATATTTTTTGCTGTCTTTCCCAAAGTATAAGTCCTCCTGAAGTTAGAAATCCTGTTATTCTAAACAGATTCCCTTTTCTCACTTCAGGTCACCAATTCAAACCTATTAATAAAGAAATGAGTGTTTTTGTATAGCTAACACACAAGTGCTCACATATCCATCTATTTGTTCCACATATATTTACAGAACACCTATTATGTGCCAGGCTTTTATGTTAACTGCTAGAAAAAGAATAGTGAGCAAAATCATACAAGGTCCTTGCCCTCATGGAGCATATGTAGAGTTTTATGGGGGACATGTATATCTCCCATAGTTAACTTTGCATTTCTAATTATAATATTTTGTTATGATAATAACAGATTATAACATAACTGATCAGATAATCATACAGATTGACAAACTGTTAATTACATTGAATGCAATTACATATAATTGTAATATTTTGTTAATTTGTATGAGAAAAATCATACAATGTCCTTGCCCTCATGGAGCATATGTAGAATTTTGTGGAAGACATATATATTTCCCATAGTTAACATTGTATTTCCAATTGCAATATTTTGTTAATTTGCAATACAAATATTACAATTGCTTTTCCAATTGTAATATTTTTGTTAATTTTTATGATTATCTGATATCAGAAAATCATACAAATTAGCAAAAATCTATATATCAGATATATATCAAAATACTGTAATATCAAAATATTGCAATATTATAGCAATATTACAATATTTTGTATATTTTATTAATTTGTATGATTATCTGATATCAAATAATCATACAAATTAACAAAATCTTACAATATTTTGATATATTTTGATGATTATATATAAATATATATATCAAATATTGTGATATCAGATATATATCAAAATATTATAATATCAAAATATATATATCAAAATATTGTAATATTGCAACATCTAATATATATCAGATAATCATACAAATTAACAAAATATTAATTGGAAATGCAAAGTTAACTATTAAAGTAGCAAAATTTAATGCCAAATATTAATATTATAATATTTTATTGCCAAATATTAATATTACAATATTTTAATGCAAACTATTAATATTATAATATTTTAATGCAAAATATTAATATTGTATCATATATGATCAGATAATCATACAAATTAACAAAATATTATAATTGGAAATGCAAAGTTAACTATTAAACTGGCAAAATTTAGATGGTAGGTGATGTTGAGTATTGATATGGATGTCAGGGATCTAGGAATCCTATGTCCTAATGTTGGTTTATACTGATGTGCCCCACTATAAACTAGTACAGTTATTTTGGAGAGACAAGGGGATATAATCAAAGTAACTATACTTATACCCTATGGTTCAACAATTCCCAAATACTTTGTCATATGGAGCCATAAGGCTATGAATAAACAGATACCTACTCATTACAATATAACTTGTGATCATAAAGACCTAGAAGCAAGCTAACTTCTAAACTGGAAGAGAGGATAGGAAAATGTAGTATATGCACTCCACGGGGATTCCCCTGTAGTTGGAAATAAGGACAGCAAATCATGGCTCATGGACCAAATCTGGTCCATCTCATGTTTTTATTTTGTGTTGTTTGAAAACAAAGTTATATGGGAACATGGCACGTCCATTTGTTTATGTATTGTCTGTAGATGCTTTTATACTACAACAGAAGAATTGATTACAACAGAAACCATATGATCTGCAAAGCCAAAAATATTTAATATCTGATCCTTTACAGAAAATATTTGCTGACCTTTGGACTAGAGAGGAGAGACATGGACAGATCTTTTTCTTTCTTTTTTTTTTCTTTATTGTTGGGGATTCATTGAGGGTACAAAGAACCAGGTTACATTGATTGCATTTGTTAGGTAAAGTCCCTCTTATAATTGTGCCCCACCCCCAGAAGGTGTGTCACACACCACCACTCAGTCCCACCATCTCCCTCTTTTCTTCTCTCTGTTCTTCCTTTCTCCCACACATCCCTGCTTCCCTCTCTCTGCTATTCCCTTCCCACATTCTCTCCCTCCTTCCTTCTCTCTGCTCTTCTCTTCCCCTACACCCCACCATGTATTAGGTCAACTGTCCTCATATGAGGACTGAGTACATAGGATTCTTGCTTCTCCATTCTTGTGATGCTTTACTAAGAATGATGTGTTCCACTTTCATCCAGATTAATGCAAAGGTTACAAAGTCTTCATCTTTTTTAATGGCTGAGTAGTATTCCATGGTATACATATACCACAGCTTGTTAATCCATTCCTGGGTTGGTGGGCATTTAGGCTGTGTCCATGTTTTGGCAATTGTAAATTGAGCTGTGATAAACTGTCTAGTGCAAGTGTCCTTATGGTAAAAGTATTTTTTTCCTTCTGGGTAGATGCCCAGTAATGGGATTACAGGATCATATTGGAGGTCTAGTTTGAGTTCTTTGAGGGTTCTCCATACTTCCTTGACATGGAAATATCTTAAAAACATAGTACTGAGTTATAAAAGTAAAAGACATAATGATGTATATCACTTGTTCTCAAACTTGGCTGTACACTGAGATCATCTAAAGTCACTTAAGAATTATGATGCCTAGGTCCCATCATTGATTTTGATTTTTTGGTGTGAGCTACAATTTGGGTATCAGATTGAAGCTATACAGATGATTACAATGTGGAGCCAAGTTTGGGAACTCCTCAGTTGTGTGCATGTTGTGTGTTCATGTGTGTAATATCTATTATATCATGTGATAAAATATTTTCTTGACTGCACACAAAACATGAACACAAAACAATAATACAAATTTTTGGAAAACACAATGAGACAAAATATATATATTAAAAAATTGGGATGACTGTATGTGAAAGAGGAAAATTGAAAATTTATATGAGTAATTATAAAACACCAGAAAGGGGCCGTGTGTGCAGAAATGATGTTAATATGCAATGAACAGAGAAATATGATAAATTCAGCTCTTCATCTATAGTCCAAACAGAAATATTAACCGTTACATCTGTTAAATGATGCATATTTTTATGTGATAGATATCTCCATCTCCTCTTGGGTGTTAAAAAGGAAAATTTGATCCACTTAGGCCAATATTGACTTCATTCTTCCCCTTCAGGTTTGTACCTAAACAAGCGTCTATAGAATGATGGAGTAAATACTTTAAAAACCTGATTCTCTAGCTGAGTGAGGTGGCTCACACCTATTGTCCTAGCACTCTGGGAGGTTGAGGCCGGTGGATTGCTTAACCTCATGAGTTTGAGACTAGCCTGAGCAAGAGCAAGATGCCGCCCAGTCTCTAATAAAAAAGGAAAAACAAGCTGGGCGTTGTGGTGGATGCCTACAGTCCTGGGAGGCTGAGGCAACCTGTTGAGCCTAGGAGACTGAGGTTGGTGTAAGCTATGGTGATGCCATGGCACCCCAGCCTGGGGCAAGAGAGAGAGACTCTCTCCCTCTACCAAAAAATCTGCTCCTCCATAAAAGCAATGAGAATAATGGCAAAAATGTCAAAATCAATTATTTCAGAACTCTGAAAATTAACCCAAGTTTGACAAAAAATTGAGAAATGCATATTTAAGAAAAGTGCTGAATCTCAGTAAAGATGGTAACCTTCATGGTAACTTGCCTTACTTCCATCCCCATTGAACCAGCTCTGCAGTAGACTTTGAAAACCAACACACTCAAAATCACAGGAGCTGGGAAAACCAGCAACATAGCAGTAAATGGAGAGGAAAGAACAAGATACAGATTCCATCCCTTTCCAAAAAATCAATCCCCTGAGAATTATCACTATCTGACCTGTTTTGCAACTCCATGGAAAAGCCCTACTCATAGGTCTTGTCATTATTTGACCTGACTCTGAGCTCACTCACTGAGGAAAGTCCTATCCCTGGAATTTTGTCAAAAACAATCATGACAACTGTTTAACAGCTCAGTAACCCGAGACAGTGATACCAATTGGGGTCAAAGAGGTGATAATAAAAAATTTGAAAGGAAAATCTGGGAAAGATGTCCACGGGGGGCCTTAAAAGACCTCTGAGATATTTGTGGGGATCTAGAAAGCCACATGAGCACGCAAACCTGTGTGCATGCCCAGAAAATACTTGAGAAGGCCAAGTATTCTTTTTTTTTATTTGTTCACTTTCTTTTCTTTCCTTTTTTTAATTTAATTTTATTATTAAATCATAACTGTGTACATTAATGCATCTATGGGGTACAATGTACTGATTTTATATACAATTTGGAATAACCTTCACCTAACTCACTTATTTGTTGTTATTTATACTCTACTCTTAAGAGTTTTAACATATACCCTTGAATTGTGCATAATGAGTGAGGTCCTACCAATTAGCCTCCCGCTCCCTTTCCCCTCCTTTTCCCTCTTTCATTCTGGACTATAGTTGTGTTTTATCATTCATATGAAAGTGTGGTGACTATATGTTGGTTTCATAATAGTACTGAGTACATTGGATACTTTTTCTTCCATTCTTGAGATACTTTACTAAGAGGAATATGTTCCAGCTCCATCCATGTAAAAATAAAAGAGGTAGTCTCCATCGTTTTTAAGGCTGCATAGTATTCCTTGTTATACATATACCACAATTTGTTAATCCATTCATGGGTTAATGGGCACTTGAGCTGTTTTCATGACTTAGCAATTATGATTTCAGCTGCAATAAACATTCTGGTGCAAATGTCTTTATTGTAAAATTATTTTTGGTCATCTGGATATATACCTAGTAGAGGAATTTCAGGATTGAATGGCAGGTCTACTTTTAGTTCCCCAAATATTCTCCAACTTCTTTCCAAAAAGGATGAGTTAGCTTGCATACCCACCAGCAATGCAGAAGTGTTCTATTCTCTCCACAGCATGTCAACATCTGTAGTTTGGGGATTTTGTTATGTGGGCTAATCTTACTGGAGTTAGAGGATATTTCCAAGTGGCTGGGTTCATCTACCTCTCTATTTTGTGCCAGTACCATGCTGTTTTGTATGTCCCTTTCTTCCCGTGTCCTCTTTCTTCCCCACTAGCCACAGATTCTGTCCTAATGTTGGGCAGTCCACACTATACCCAGATCTCTCAGGAAAAGACTAAACACTCTGGGCACTGCAGGGGGAAGAACTTCACACTGCTATGTGGGGGGTAGGGGGTATGGTGGCCTTGGAGTTTGGAATTGTGGGGAAAGTATCTGTTCAATTTTATGCCAAGCAGGGTGGTGTCCAGGTTCACAAGTGAGACCTTCCTGGAAAAGAAGACCTTTTGTTTAGGTGCCCTCTCCATTGAGGTAAGATGAGAGGTCCTTTGTCCACTGTTCACTTGCAGAGAGCCTCTCACTTGGGGGAGGGGTCTCCCGCCTTCTAGATGATAGGCTTTATACCTGTACTTTGTTTTCTTGCATGCTCTTTGTGGAGTCATAGCTTGCCAAACTTCTTTTTTGGTTCAGCTCCCCACCTTTAGTTTCATAGAGTCCAATTCTGTCCAGTTTTACTCCCTCTGATCAGGAGCCTCTTCTGAGTGTTGCTACTAATCATCCATTTCCCCAGTATTCTACAGTAGGGTACTTTGACCCACAATTTAAAAACCCCCAACCTTTGGGGGTGCTGGGTTGGGTGATTCCCTTGACATCTGCAGCTCTTTGCCAGTCTGAGCAGACATAGTACCCCACCTCCAACAAATGAGAAGAAAAGCAAAAATACTATAAACCAAACCAAACAAATAAAATTGGGGAAAAAACAAATAACAGAATAACTAGTTAAAATTGAAAAAAAAATTAAAAGTTTTTTTAAAAATTAAAAATTTAATTTTGAAAATTTAAAAAATTTGAAAAATTTTCTAGGGCAGAAAAACTAGTAAACTTGAAGTTGTTATTAAATACAGCAACAATGAAAAATTATATTTATACCAGAAAAATGAAGAAAAAATGAAAAAGAAAAAGAAAAATCTAGGGGGAAAAAAGAAAGAAACAAACAAAAACAAAGCTATATATAGATATATATATCTTGCTGAAAATTGCCCAGGCAACAGCTGGTCTTCTGGGGTATGAGATGCTAATCACACCTGTATAAGATGGAGACTGGAGGCCTCTGCTGACTTCTTTGTCCTCAAACCCCACAGGGTTGAAAGCCTGAATCTCTTCTCAGTCCGATTAAAAGACATACCTCAATCTTTCCAAACCATGACCCTTGGCTCAGCAGAGGCTTTCCCAGGAAAGTGTGTGTGGTTGGGATCTCTCCTGAAGTGGTTGCCTGCTTATCAGGCTTATCAAAACTGGCCACACTCTACACCCCTGAGGGAGAGGTTGCAAGTCAGTTCTCCTAATGCCGAACAATGACATCTCTGCTCTTCCCCAGTGTTTCAGTCCTGGTCTCTGGGCACTGTTCAAAGCCACTTGATTGCTTGCCCAAGGTCTCCCAGTATGGATGTCACTCTGGGATCCTGAGATCTGACCCTGAGGGCAACTCTCCCACAATGGCTGTGTATGGCCCACAGCCAAACAATGAAAGCTTTGTTCTGCCCCAGCGGCTCCATCCTGAACTCTGGGCACTGCTCAAAGTCACTTGCCCAATATCTCCCAAGGTAACTCAACAGAGTGCCCAAGTCCAAAAAAACAAAACAACCCACTGGGAAGGCCTTCCCTGTCTGCAATCTTGCTGCTACTCCAGCTATAGCCACTGCAGCTGCTACAGCCTCAGACTGAATGCAACCACTTGCCAGTTCTCCACTGCTTTTATATTCCTTCTGGGGTCCTGAAGTCTCCCACTACCTCCCTGCATTCCCAAAGTGATGTTTCTGGGCAGAGCCCACAAGCCAGAGGTGCAGGGATTCTTCTCTCCCCAATCTCATTGTATCCAGTTGCAAAGAAGCTGCCCATAAAATGTCCAGATTTCAATAAAATATGAGACATACAAAGAAATAAGAAAGCATTAGAATGATGGTTTACCAAATAGTATGAAGAGAGGGATGGAAATCATTATATAACAAAAAATAGAAATTCTGACATTCAAAACTAACATTTACCATGAACATATTTACATGTACATATTTTTGTTTTTGAAAATAAAAATAATAATAATAGAGGTTATATATACATATATTTATATATGTACATATAAATACATATGAAGCTAACATATAATATATATATTCATATATATAAATATATTCATGTATATGTTAGTTTTATATATATTTACATGTGCATATATAAATATATGTATATATAACTTCCATTCTTCTTATTATTATTTTTATTTTTAAAAACAAAAGATATATTTTCAATCTTTTCAGTAATTACATAAAATCCTTATGGATTAAACACTCCAAACAAAAGGCATGAATTAGCACAATGGCAAAGAATCATTATCCAACTCTATGCTGTCTGCAAAGGACATGGTAGATTAAAAACCACAAATAAAGGAAATTAAGAGGATGGAAAAAGATAAGCTATGCAAACAGTATCGAAAAGAAACCATTATCAAACAAAGTAGACTTTAAGACAAAATTGTACTGGAGACAAAGTAGGGCATATACACATACATACATATATATTTGGAGCACTTTTGGCAACCATTTGAATTACAGAGTATTGAGGCTTAAAATTGCCTCAAACAGTATTTGTATTGCCTACCTGATAGAACAAATGAAATATGGGACAAAGTTTAACACAGAGTTTGTCATTATTTCTGGAACTCATTGCAAGTTTAGGAAATTTTATAAACAAACTTACATTTGCTTTACATTTTATTGTTGACCCAAAATAAGTGTACATATTTATGTGGTACAAAGTGATATTTCTGTGTTGTGTATGCAGTGTATAAAGATCAAATTAGAGTAACTAGCATGCTCATCACCTCGAACATCTATCATTTTTTTGTAATAGGAACATTTAAAGTTAACTTTTCTAGCTATTTGAAACTACATGGTAAATTGTTAATTATAGTCACCTTATAGTAATACAGAACACTAGAATTTATTCTTCCAATTCAGTTATACTTTTGCATCTGTTACCCATCCTTGGGCTATTCTTCTCCTCTTTATTCCCCACCCTTGTTAACCACAACTCTATTCTCTTCTTCTATGAGTTCAATTTTTTAGCTTCTATATATGAACAAGAACATGTGGTGTTTATCTTTCCATGTTTGACTCATCTCATTTAACATAACAACCTACAAGATTATCCATGTTGCCACGAATAACAGAATTTTGTTCTTTTTTGTGGGTAAATAGCATTCTACCATATACGTTTGTATATGTGTGTACATGTGAATATGTGTATGTGTGTGTGTGTGTGTGTGTGTCTGTATACCACATTTTCTTTATTTATTTGTTTATGGACATTTAGGTTGATTCCATATCTTGGCTATTGTGAATAGTGCTATAATAAACTTGAGAGTTTTTTGACATAATGATTTCCTTTCCTTCAGATCTATCCAGCAGTGGGATTATTGGATCATATGGTAGTTCTATTTTTCTATATAAAATCCATACTGATTTTATATGGCTATGATAATTTACATTTCCACCAACATTGTATAAAAGTTCCCTTTTCTCTGCATCCTAGTGAGAATCTGCTATTTTTTGCCTTTTTCTTTTTTTTTAATAATTTTATTGAATCACAATTCTGTACATTGGTGCAATCATAGGGCACAATTCATATACATTCAGAAATGTTTTGATCGTACTGTAACAGATAGCCTTCATGGCATTTTCTTGATCACTATATAAAGACATTGATACTCTACATTTAATAAGTTTCACCAGTACCCTGCTAAGATGCACCGTAGGTGTGATCCCTTCATATGAAGCTTTTTATTTTAATCAAATCCCACTTATTTATGTTTATTGTTGCTGTGCTTGCCATTGGGGTCTTATTCATAAATTCTTTGGCCTAGGCCAATACCTAGAAGAGTTTTTCCTACATTTTTCTTCTAGAATTCTTATGGTCTCAGGCTTTACATTTAAATATTTTACTCATCTTGAATTAATTTTTATAAGTGGTGAGAGATAGGGGTCCTGTTTCATTTTTCTACATGTGACTATCCAATTTTCTTGGCACCATTAATTGAATGTGACTAACTTATAAAATGAAAAAAAATATTAATATTAACAATACATTCAATAAAAGGCTAATATCGAGAATGTACAAAGAACTCAGCAAATCAGCAAGGAAAAAACAACACCATTAAAAGTGGGTAAAAGACACGGACAGAAGCTTTTTTAAAAAAGACAGACAAATAGCCAATACACATCTGAAAAAATACTCAATGTCACTAATGATCAGGGAAATGCAAATTAAAAGTACAATGAGATATCACCTTACCCCAGTGAGAGTGGCTTATGTTAAAAAGTCCAAACACAATAGATGCTGGCATGGATGCAGAGAGGGAAAAAAATGCTTATATCACTATTGGTAGGACTTCAAATTAGTACAGTGTCTATGGAAAACAGCAGGGAGATTTCTCCAAAAAACTAAAAATTGACCTCCTATTCAATTCAGCTGTCCTGCTACTGGGTATCTATCCAAAGGAAAAGAAGTTGTTTTATTTTAAAAAACACCTGCATACAAATGTTGATTATAGCACAATTCACAATTGCAAAGGTATGGAATTAACCCAGCCACTAAATTACATTTTTATATATTGCATGTCCAAACATGTAGACTAATATTTTAATGCATTGATCTCCTATATCATGTGGAAAACAAAAATTGAGTTTACAGCTCAAAGTTATAATAATACTAGCTATTACACTAAGAATTGTTCTTTGGTGAGGTGATGAAAATATCCTAAATTTAAATTACGATGTTGATTACAAAACTTTATGGATACTAAAAACATTAAAGTGTATACTTTAAAAGGGTGAAGTGTATTATATACAAATTATGTATTAATAAAGATATTAGAAAAACAAAAAAAATGGAAAACATATACCACGTGTACTCGCTATGAAATTGAAATGAGCACACACATGCACACAGTGGAAATTAAGCAGGGGGAAGGGGAAAGAAGGAGATGGGTGAAAACCTACCTAACAGGTACAGGGACCATTATTTAGGTGATGGACACACTTATAACCCTGACTCAAACATTACAAAAGCAATCCATGTAATCAAGCATTTGTACCCCCTTAGTCATTTGAAGTAAAAATTAAAATTAGTAAAAATTAATTAACTTAATTGTAAAAATTCAGAGAATTTTTCACAAATTTGGAGTTTATAACTTTGGACTACTGTACAATTGCTTGTATGCTTGCACAAAGAAGAAAACCATTTTGATAAGAAAGTGTAAAAAATTATTTCAGTTATAGAAATGCTAATAGAAAATTATGCACAAAATGTTAAAAGAAATATTTCACAAAAAGTAAAAGAGCTTTGTTAAAGCCACCAAGAATTTCCTATAGTATTCAAGACCTTTATAGTGATATTAAATATCAATTGATCCCAAGTTTGAAAAACCACAAGTACTTTTCTTTAGCTTTAGATGAGTCAGACAATGTGTAAGAGTCCAATTAATAACTGTCCAATTAATACTTTGGGTGATTTCTTCTCAAAAAATTTTAAAAACATATGAAGAAATATTGATTTTGTGGACTTAAAAATTGAACTCTTGGAATACACAATTTTTAATCACCAAACAAAAACTTCAGCTGCAGATGAAAAATTTAGTTTTGAACATAAGGATGGTCGATGCTCCATGTATATTAGGTTAAAAAGTCCAGATTTATCAGAGTTTTAAAACAAGAGACTAATGATTTCTTATGGCTTTTTTCACTGCACAGTGCCAGAAATATCTGTGCTAAACTGTGTGAGTCAGACTTTATGGTAGGTTATCAAAGATATTATTGTTAAAATTATTTAGTATATACATATAAATCTGTGGATCATCACTAGTTTATAGAATTGTTGAGAAAAAGAGCACAATAAAACTTAAGGATTTTCCATTCTACTAATACCCTTTGATTGACATGAAAGAGATTCACAGATTTACTACATTTCAAACTCTAATTCATTTTCAAGAATTAAAAGAAATTTAATTGTCATTTATTCATTAAACTAAGATAAAAAATGTCAGCATGTTTTATGTTGCTCCCCAATATCCTAAAAGACATTAAAAAATAAATTTAACATTCTAAGACAAGAAAAAAGTATTTTGTCTTTGTTTGAGACAGAGTCTCAGTCTATCACCCTGGTCATCATAATTCACAACAACCTCAACCTCTTGGGCTCCAGCAATCCTCTTGCCTCAGCCTCCTAAGTAGCTGGGACTACAGATGCCCACCACGATGGCAGATTAGTTTTTCTATTTTTATTAGAGATGAGGTTTCCCTCTTGCTCAGGCTGGTCTTAACCTCCTGAGCTCAAGCCATCCACTTTCCTTGGCTTCCCAGGATGCTAGGATTTTAGGTGTGAGAGACCTCACCCCGCCAAAAAAACATATTTGTGATTTTGGTAGTCACTTAGAAGAGTTCATATTAAAATTTAAACCTGTGTAGTATGAGTCAACAAAAATAGTTTAGCACATTTGTATAAGGTGAATCAGCATTCAAGTTTAGTTTCTATCAGAAA
The DNA here is from genome assembly GCA_963573935.1 of Arctocebus calabarensis. Classification (NCBI taxonomy): domain Eukaryota; kingdom Metazoa; phylum Chordata; class Mammalia; order Primates; family Lorisidae; genus Arctocebus; species Arctocebus calabarensis. The sequence goes on along the minus strand of CAUYON010074045.1, from coordinate 4,350 downwards.
CATTATGTCAATCTTGTAGTTGCACAAAAGACACCAAAGTATGAAAGGTGATTTGCTAAAGTTCATAAATTTATAGTTGTTTTAAATTTATGCAATTGACCTTTGATTTCAGTAGGACTGAGTTGACTTAAGAGTTAGTGAATTTACTTAACTTGAACATAATTTTTGAAATTAATATGCTTTATTTTTCAATGAATCAAATCAATTTTTACAAAAAAGATTAAACAGTTTTGCATTCTCTTACTAGAAACTATTTTAAAGTGTTTACAACAACCGCTTGGGTATGCGAGATCACTTATTTTTAATAAAGTTTTTGTTTTTGAACAAGTTTAGTTTTATGGAAAATTTGTGAAGACAGTACAGATAGTGTCCACATACTCTGTACTCATGTTTCCTTTATTTACATCACATTTCACTTGTATATTACACGGTACATTTGTCACCATTAATGAACTGACATTGATACAGCAACATTAGCCAAAGTCCATACTTTATTCATGTTCCTTTAGCTTTTGCCTAATATCCTTGTTTCTGTTCCAGAATCCTATCCAAGGTGCCATATTACATTTAGTCATCATGGGCCCTTAGGTTTTTGGTAACCTTGATACTTTTGAGGAGTCCTAATAAGGTATTTGTACAATATACCCCACATAAGTTCTGTCTGATATTTTGATTTGTTTCACTTCATGATCAGAGTAGAATTATGTGTTTGGAGAGAAGGATCGTACAGGTAAGAAGGCATTTGCATTGTGTCATGTCCAGGGGACGTATTATCAATCTAGCTTTGAACAATATGAACAATATTGATGTTCATCTTGATTACCTAACTGAGGTAGTGTTTGTCAGCTTTCTCTACCAAGAAAGCATTCTTTCCTTGAAAGGAAGTTACTGGGTGTAGCCCACACTTAACAGGTGGGGAGCAGTCTTCCATCTTCTTGAGCATGAAATATCTACATAATGTATGTGGAATTCTATGTGGAGAGTTATTTGTTCTTCTCATTTATTGATGTAATCATTTATTCAATGGCTGTTTGTTTTATACTTTGGGTTATATTTAAGTACCATTATATTTATATTGTTGCTCAAATTGTGTGTGTGTGCTTAGCACTTTCATATTTTCTGACAATAATAAGCGTACTTCAGACTCTCCTATTTCCTGCCCTAGTTACAGCATTAGATATTTCGCTGAAGAATTCTGGTTCCTTTCACTGGAGAACAGCATTAGAAACCAGGATCCCAGACCTCCCTAAGCTTCTTGCTTCAAGGTCCTTTCTGCTTAGAAAGCAAAGAAATGTATGTGTATATACTAAGTTGAGTACGTATGCATATCTCTAAATACCTCAGTGTGTAACCATCTTCATATGTTCCTAAATAGGAATTTATGATGGTGTCTCCAACTCCATTCCAATATCAGAGAGATTAGTCTAGCCTCTTCCCCTTGTCTGTAACCTCTCATATCAACAATATAAAATCTGGCTCTTCCATTTATATAACTTTTTCAGACTAACTTCTTTTACTTCTTTTTTTTTTTTTTTTTTTTTTTTGAGACAGGTTCTTGCTCTGTTCTCCAGGCTAGAGTGCAGTAGCAACATCATAGCTCACTGCAACCTCAAGCTTCTGGGCTCAAGTGATCCTCTTGCCTCATCCTTCTAAGTAGTTGGGACTACAGGTGCATGGGATCTTGCTACATTGTACAGACTGGTCTTGAACTCATGGCCTCAGGTGATTCTCCAGCCTCAGCCTCCCAAAGTACTAGGATTACAGGCATGAGCACCTGGCCTCTTTTACTCATTAATATGCATTTAAGATTTATCTGTGTCTTTTCATGGCATCAGAGCTTATTTCTTTTTGTCCCAGAATAGTAATTTACCATATAGATAAATTGCAGTTGGTTTATCCATTTACCTATCAAAGGGAATTTGGTTACTTCTAGCATTGTACTATTAGAAATAAAGCTTCTATTAACATCCACATATGGTTATTTGTATATAGATGTGAGTTTTCAGTCATGTGGAAACAGTAGAGAAGAATCAAGGTTAATAATGATCGGTAGCATTGCTTATAAATAGTGGGAGAATATATATATGTGCATTATTTTCAGAAACAATAAATCAACATCTAGCTAGTCAGAAGAAGAGAACTTTTATTTTCACACATAAGATTGAAGAGTAAAAGAGTAATCCCATAATTATGGGATCATGTTGAATCTCCCAAGTGACTTTTATATCTAACTCGGTTAATTTGTTTTTTTCAATATTTCTATACACAGCTGCCATTAAGAGAGATATATCATACCCAACAAATACCTTACATTTATCGTCATTTAAATATATTTATCAATTATCAAATGCCTAAATCTTACTTGATAGTACATTCCTGAATTCAGGCCTTGTATCTAACCTGACAACTGGAAAGTGAAGACTCATCTGAGAAATTTCCACAGGTACTTGTGTATGTGTGTGTGTGCAAGTGTGTGTGTGCATGTGTGTGCATGTGTGTGTGTGTGTGCTGATAAATATAAAACATAGGAGAAGATGACAATACCAGCAGCTCTGGGTAATCATTAGACTTCACCAATGAATATTTTAAAAAGTACCAACTGCACTTGACTGCTAATTTGCACCCAGAAAATCCTCTACATTGTCTTTAAGATATGCTGAATTTTTTACTTTCTAGTTTAGAACAAACAAATATTTCTTTTGGCATATAGAAATTCCTATATTCTTCCTTTTTATCTACTATACCACCTCTTTGTCACCTGAAATTTTAACTTTTAATTTGTCACTAAAATAGGGAGTGTTGTATTTCAAACTGATTTCTTAATGGCATTCTATTGCTTTTGATAGCAATCAAATCATCCTTCTCATGAGATACCAGTTCCAGTGTGCAGTTACAAGGCAATAATCTACATGCTATGGACCTATCAATTTAAAATAATGTGATTTAAGTTGAAAGATAACCTTTTTAAATCACCTTACAATTCAAACCTTAAACTAAAAATTCTGATTAATGAGTCACATTTTGTGAGATGACCCTGAATCATCGCCACAGTCCTCAAAAAAGGAAGGGTGGTTGTTTGGATATTATACATGTTTTTCATGGTTCATAAATTATTCAAACAGTGAAAATGTTTTGTATTGACCTGAGTAATATCCATATTTTATAGTAGTTGCAAATAACTACATTTGGACAATAATCCAGATAATAGCCAAAATTTTCTAACTTTCTAGTGGCTTTCTTAGAAAATTCATAACTTATTTGACTTACAAACTTATAGGAAAGCTCAGCATTTGTGTTCTTCAACAAAAGCACTCTGGTTTTAATCGCTTTTGTTCTTGTTCACTGAATACTTCAGGCATGCTGTCTTGCTAAAAAAATAGGCAGTAGGAGGGGGGAAATCTTTTTAGTAGTGTATACCTATCCTTATATTGTCATCGTATTTTTCTCCTGAAAAGAAGTTAATTATATATGTTGAGCATGTGTCTGTGAAACTTTGGAAAATGTCTTTTAAAACTATTAAACAAAACTATTGAGGAAAGAGGCAAGAAAACAAGGAAGACCAAAACAAAAAAAAAGAAAGAAAGAAAGAAAAGACAAAAGTAAACACTATCCATGCAAGCAAAATCCAGTTTTAGAAGAGCAGAACCAAAAATTAAAAAAAAAAATTCAAAAATACACAATTTAATATTGAAGTAGCTGCTTCTATATAGCACTTGAGGTAACCAAAGATGAGCTTAAATATTATTCTTTCTATGCTATAACCAAAATTTTTCTATAAAAATAGTAAAATTAAGAGATACCAATAGAAAATACTGTAATCCTGTGTCTATAGATTTGGAAATACCTTTGAATAGCATTATACTATAAATGATTAAACTTCGTGATTTCTACATTGTTTTTATTTCATTAAAACCATTTCTTTACTATCATTAATAGAATCATTTTACTGGTTACAACTTGCATTCAGTCTATTTCCATTAAAGCAAAACCATAGGAACTGATATTTTTAGATCTCTATTATACTGTCATGATAAAATCAAATAGTAAACTAACTGTTAAGTACATAGCAAGTTCTTTTAAGAAAATATCTACTCGGGCGGCTCCTGTGGCTCAGCGAGCAGGGCGCCGGCCCCATATACCGAAGGTGGCGGGTTCAAGCCCAGCCTCGGCCAAACTGCAAAACAAAAAAAAAATAGCCGGGCACTGTGGCGGGCGCCTGTAGTCCCAGCTACTAGGGAGGCTGAGGCAAGAGAATCGCTTAAGCCCAAGAGCTGGAGGTTGCTGTGAGCAGTGTGACACCACGACACTCTACCCAGGGCGATAAAGTGAGACTCTGTCTCTACAAAAAAA
>CAUYON010074040.1:0-22409 GCA_963573935.1 Arctocebus calabarensis | reverse complement strand
CAACAAAGATATCTGTACCAGATTGTTTATTGCAGCCCAATTCATAATTGCTAAGTCATGGAAGAAGCCCAAGAGCCCATCGATACACGAATGGATTAATAAACTGTGGTACATGTATACCATGGAATACTATGCAGCCTTAAAGAAAAAGGGTGACTTTTCGTCTTTCATATTTACATGGATGGAGCTGGAACATGTTCTCCTTACCAAAGTATCTCTAGAATGGAAGAAAAAGTATCCAATGTATACACCCCTAATATGAAGCAAATTTATATCTTTCAAGTGAAGGCTACAACCCAATTATTGTACAGAAGATGGGGAAAGGGAAGAGGGAAGGAAGGGGAGGGAGAAGATGGGGGTAGATATGATAAAGGGTGAGATCACACTTGTGGTGCACATTTGAAGGGTCAGGAGAAAACTTCTAAATACGGATCAAAAATGTTTTCACATAGTAAATGAGAAAATCTCATAAATGTTATGTCAATCAGGTTGATAAAAATATCTCAGATTGTATGTGAAGCCCGCACACTGTACCCCATGATTGAATTATTGTGCACAGCTATGATTCAATAAAAAAAAAAAGGCACAGTGAGTATAATGTGTTAGCCTATTCCAAATTAGCAGTAATTTCGGAACTGCCATAGGTGTGGATTATAACTCCAGAACCCACAGTAAGGCATTTAAGACCTGAAAAACTAACTAGGAGCCTAAAGACAGTGGATTTTCAGTTTTAGGCTTGCTGGAGGACCCAGCAAACTTCAGTATTGCTTCTAACGGTGAAAATGAACATGAGCTATAATAATAGATAATTTGGAAAGATGGTGCAATAACACTCCCACCATGCTTGGTATCTGTCAGACTGTTATTGCTTAGGTTCAGTTTACGGCTCTATTGCCCCTGCCCCCAACCCAGAATGGATTGGAAAATCTGTCAACTGCCAAAGAGCAAACCAAGACTGCTAGAGAAATTGACCTATCATTCATTATCTGTTATAATGAGGAAGAGAGTCAACAAAACTATCTATTGTTTTCCGTAACAAACTTAAAACCCCATTTGAGAATGCATGAAGTGGTCAAATATTCACACACTACCATTCTTTCTTTCTTTGCTGAGACCAAACACCCTTTTCCTCAGCCCCATTGCTTAGGAACAAGGTGCACTTCCTCATTGTGACCACAGTAAAAAAAGTCTGCTCATATGGATAACTGAAAATCTTCTTGCTCTCTGCAATGTTTCTTGCGGGAGTTCATAATTTAATCTCTAGAACACAAGCCTGGGGCAAATTGTTGACTAATAGTTGCCTCCTTTGGACGTCTCTCAGTGCCTTGTTCTTTCCTCAGTTCCCAGTGTATAGAGCCCTCAGAAAGCCTGGCTGGGTCTAGTCCCTCCCTACATTCCTGATCACTCCACCAGTGCACAGAGCTGCTCTTGCCTCCCTGCTGTTAAAGCTGACAACTTGAGATTGCCAACCTGGGTATACCTCAGAATTGTCTCACAAAGGACAATGTGTTTGATGAACAAAGTACACATATTCATACCTTGAATCTGCATGCCGCATAACACTGACTCAACGCTCCTGTGCATTCTCCTGGGAAAATGATGTGTATTTTAACCAATCCATTAATAAAATAAATAGTAAATGACTTTCGTGCATCAAGTTTCAATCTTAGGCCTTTGAGGGTGTAGTAAGAGGCAAAGAACCTGATCAACACTTACGTGCAATTTAATTTTAGGAACAACATGAAAAGTTAACAATATATAAGACAATGCAAAAGAAGCCCCAAGGCATTTTTTACTTAATTGCCAATTAAGAAGAACATGCAACATTTTTGGACACAGTGCTTTGGGCAGTTGCCATGGAAGAGACAGAATATGAGCTAGGTCTTTAAAAATGAGTAGGATCTACAGGTTTCTCTAAAGCAGCAGTTCTCAGCCTGGGGGTCACAACCCCTTTGGACTGTATTAAAGGGTTATGGCATTAGGAAGGTTGAGAACTACTGCTCTACAGTGTATCATGTTTGCCTAAAAATGAGTAGGATTTATGGAGGAAAAACCGGACTTGGAATGTGGAATAAGGGGAAAGAACAGGCATAAGAGTGACGAGACATGGCTAAGCAGAAGGTCCTGCTTGTTTGCCAGGTTTCTAGATGAAATGGGGGAAAAGAGGTTAAAAAGTGACATTATACAAGTGGAGTTTAGGAAGATGTATTATAATACCTAAATCTCCAGATCGCCCTGTTAGATCCAAGTGCCCATAGATACTCAGAACTAATCTACCATGTATGTACCACATTTCCAGCCTCTCCTCCCTGTTTGTTGTCTGGAGGGACAGGATCTGCAGCTGTCTAAATTGTCATCCCTAAAACAATCTGTACCTCTTTTCCCTCTGGCTCCAGATCCACCACTGCTTTCCTTACCTTCAACAGTATTCTCGGGAGTTTCATGAGGAGAACACTGTCTTCTATCCTCACTCTCTTTAGCAGATGCTGTTTCCTTTTAGATTGCTTCCTCTGCAATTCTCTCCAGAGGAAGCTGTAGCTTCTGTACCATGCACTCTCTGCCTCCTCTTGAATTTTAAGGTTGGGACAGGTAACTGGCATTATCCTACAAAGGCCTTGCAAGACCGCCTCTCAAAATTGACCCTCTTGTTAAAATGTATAGATAGATAAAACATTCATACATATGCACATTCACTCATACACACCTTATACCTGTGGCTTATGCCATTAGCCAATCGGCCATAATCCCCTACACTTCTCATGACTATCATCAACAGACCTTCCAGGTCCCTCCCTCATTCACAAATTATACTGTTGTTGGCTCAGTCTTCCCATTCATCCCAATTTATGCTATTACCCTGATGGAATTTAATATCTTGTTGTTATCCTGCTAAAATTCATTCAGTGTTTCCCACTGTTCTTGGTTCTGAAAATGGTCTACACAGCCCAGCAAGATTGGTGCCCCTCGCAAGCTTGGCAGTAACCACTCTTTGAGCACACCCTATGTACTAGATCATACGGCCCTTCTTTCAGTTCCTGGAAAATTCCAGATTCATTCTCACCTCAAAATCTCACAGGTACTGGGCTCCCTTCCCAGAATACTGAGACACCCTCCTCACTCCCAAAGCCTCCTACCCTCTTCCTCTTACAATCCTAATTCCTAAATTGTACTTCACCGTTCAACTCTCAATCCAAATGGCCTATTCACAGGTTAAATGTTTCCACACTAACCTCATCCCCAAATTCATCTGTACTAAACTTAAGCACTGATTCTCAAGTGGGGGACAATTTGGCACCTCAGGGAATACTTATCAGTGTTTGGAGATACTTTTATTTGTCACAAAGTCCTGGGATACTGCTAAAAATCCTGTGTTGCACACTGTACAGCCCCCAACAACATAGAATTATCCAGCAAATGTCAACACAGTAGTGGTGAAGTTGAGAAACTCCACATTAGATCAGAGTCATGCCTGAATGTTCTGTTGCAGTACTCATCACATTTATAGTATTATTCATTTAATGTCTATCTTTCATGTCCACCATTCAATCGCGAGTTCACAGCATCACATGGTGGTACCCAATGTCCATTTATAGGCACAAGGGTGAGAGTAAAAGTTGGCATGAAGAGGGATTGGGGTGAATAACAGTTGGGAAACTTTTAAATTTTCAACAATGAGAAAAGTTTATACTAGAATGCTGTAAGTGAAAATGTGGGAGTAAGAGGAAGGAAAGATACAAGAAAGAGTCAAAAGAATATATAAATCATTAGATATGAGTAATGAAAAAGAAGCATCAGAAGAAAATATTGAGAAAAGCAGGAACAAATGGAGCAAATATAAGCTATTTTATTTTTAATTGTATTATTTGTGGTCCTTTTATATATAAAATCATTTGAGACAGTTTAAAAGCAAAGGCATATAAAATAATATTAAATTAAGAACCAAAGATTAAGTATCAAATAACAGGAACAGTTGAAAGATGGATTATTCTTAACCAGCAATCTAAGAGAAAGATAAGAGCTACAATTGAATATTAAATATAAATCCAAGCTTTCTGAAAGCCAAAGCACAAAGCAAAACATAAACACAATTGCTCTCCATCTTTGATGAGCTTTCCACCACAAGTCATGCTATTTTCTTCAGAGTTATTTTGTTATTAGTATTCTTAATATTTGTGTTTCTTATATCAAAAAAGACAAATTTTCCTGGAACTAAAATCTAAGGAGAATATATCCAAATTATTTTTAAAAGCATGAAGTTATAGTGAAAATTCTTTTTCATAGTAATTTTATAGTGCACAAATGCCTCTCGTGTGACCCTTTTTACATAGCTAGGCCACGATTAGTTAGAACAATCATAACACTGTGATGCTATCCACATAACTGTGATATCAGCTGCTGGGCAGTGTGTGAGCAGGACAGGGGATTGATTTTAAACTATGCACACAGCCTTCTCCATCAGCTCCCCAGCCTCCTGGTTATTGGATTCACTCACAGAGCAGTGAGACAGTTGTTATTTATTGGCTAAGTGCATTGTCAGGAGGTGTCCTGTCAGAGAATGAAGGGGAAGAGTTGTCAGTCAGGGGAAAGGGAAGTGACTTAGGAGCACATGGAGAGGGTGGTGGCAAAGAAAGTCCTCTTTGAACAGTTCTCAACAGATATTTTCTTAATAAATTCAGATGTGATTTTTTTTAACTTGCCTTTGGATTTTAAATGACATTGACTATATAGTCACCTCGGTGATGTTATGGGTATTTGTCCCTTTCTCTTATTTTTCCTGAGGTTTATGACAATTCTCAATCTGAAGAAGAATTAAATCTATTAGGTGAAATAATCGTTAAAACAAGTTGTAGATCAAGCTGTGATGTAAAAGGAAGCAAGTATCTTAGGTATTTCTACTCCCATGACAATGTATGACATTAGCAGATCAATATTTCCAAAGCGCCATCAGGCCATGTGGAGACCTTATTTTTTTTTTTAATTAATTGGAATACCTGAAGATTGCAGTGATCTCTCGAATACAACCTATAATCAGTTCACATAATACATCAGTGTGGGACAATGATATTTCCTTAAAAACTCTCTAAACTTAGAGTACTCCAGTTCTATAATCTGAGTATTGGCTGGCACATTGCTGACATTTAGAAAGAATGCAACTGCTAAATACCATGTGAGATTTTTCAAATCACAGATCTGAGAGATGGTTTGTATCATGTCCGCAGAGGACATTTTTGGAGAAAATAAAGTGTTCTTTCTTCATAACTAGCACAGCTAATAAAATTCTAAGCCAAAGAGATGGATTTTGCTGGTTAAGTGCATTGTCACTAGATATCTGGTAGGAGAATCTTAAGAGAAAGGGTTGGGGGGAGGAGTGGGTTGGGAGCCTGTGTGGGGGTGTGGTACAAAGAATTCTCTTTCCACCAGCTTGTATAGTTCTGAGAAGATATTTTCTTATTAAACTCAGATGTTATTTTTCTAATTTGCCTCTGGATTTTTAATGACACTTACTCCAAACACAACATTTAATAGCTCTGTGAAAATAATAATAAAATTGAACAGAAGGCAAGTATTTAGTACAAAAAAGTTGGATTTAAATGTATTTTCTCAGTACCCTTTTCCCCTTTCCCCTTTTGTGTTTTGCCATTGATAATAATTCCAGTGTCTCAACAATGAGAAACTTGGGGATAAGTCAAAATATAAATGATCTATATTTATTTGGGTAACAGCTGGAGGAAAGACAACATCCCATTTGAAGTTCATTATTAATAGAGATTAGATCTAAACCTTTCCTGTAAAATTGATTCATGTGAACTAATCTGGCTTCCAAAATCAGCTTGGCAAATTTATGACACTATTGTTTGAATGTAGGGACATAATTTATTGAAACATTTCATTTTAACCCTGGGTTGGATTTACAGAATGTTGTGCACTAATTGCTAATTAGTATACAACAAAAACACTGAAGCTCAAGAAATTAGGCACTGTAGTTTATAGCCTGCCTTTGTGTTACTTGAAGTTCCTGTCTTCAGGGCATACCTAGGCATCTCCTGTGGCACCAGTTTTCTCCTATCTCATGACGACTACATTCTGATGTCCAGGGTTACCTGCTAGGGTCCCCCTCCCAAGTCACCCTTCTTTAAATAGTAGTGCATGTTCCAAATGACATCACCCTTCTTTCTTACCCTCCAGTAGAACTCCTGAACCTGAGTGCACTGGCCAACAGAGCTTCACGTACTAGCTTTTTCACTATGCTGTCATTGGCTTGGTGTCCATGTGCCTCTTTATACTATGTGATATTTGAGGGATCATATCCACCCTTGCATCCCCAAGTTTTGACAGTACTTGGCACATTAAAAAAGGCTCTGTATTATGAATAAAGAAAGATGAGAAGGAAGGAAAGAAGAAAGAAAAGGAGAGAGAGGGGTCGAAAGAAAAAGAACTGAGGAAGGAAGAAACAAAGAAGAAAAGACTCTAAGAGAAATGCAATCCTATGTAAATATTTATCAAAATAAGAACAATTGCAGGCAACCTTAAAAGGACAAAAATCTCAAGGAAGTTTTGTATTTTCAAAAGACTTTTAGTAACACAAAAGATAGATTCTTGGAAGTGAAATTTCTGATTCTTTATTACACAGGTAGTACAAAAATGTGGAGTCAGGAAGCCTTCCCAATGCCTCAGAAATCATTCAATATTAGATGCTAAGGTGAACAGTTCTAAGTTAATGAGATCTTACCTGTGCTCCTACTCATCACTGTTAGCAGTGGAGTTTTCAGGGGCGTCAGTAAGAGGAGAATAGGATGTTGGCCACTACACAGTTGATGAACCAGCAAAGTCTTGAATGAAGGTAACAAGAAAATAAGAAAGTGAATTCAAATGGCAAATTGTTGCAACTACTCTTGAGAAGTTCTGAATGTGCTGACTTTAAGTCCTCTGACAATGCTCAGCTACCCTTGATTTTATATTTTCCTTCTCATCCAGTCTTAGAACCTCCATCCTCTGTCTTAAAGGTATGACTTCATTTTGTGGTTTCAATCCCAACTTGCCTCTTCTCCACAGAGGCCTTGTTTTTCCTTCAATCAGCATTTCAGAAAAACTTGTTAGCATTTTCAGCTTCCTTCTCTAAACTAGTCTTTCCTTAGGCATTCAAGCATTTTCATATCTTTCCCATCTAAAAATTTAGCTGTCCCTCCTATCAATTCACTTACCTCTCTGATCCATTTCCTTTTTACAAACCATTTCTTACAATCTATTATTGATCCCCTCAAATCTGTTATAACCAATTTATAAAGTTATCTATAATTCTAAACAAATTACCCTCCATATGAGTAACATTTTACAAGTTTGGCCATTCTCTTTTACCAATGTCTTGGAATTACTTGTATTATATTGTGTTTCTCCCTCTTAACTAACCAATTTATCTTTCTTTCAGTCTCTCCCTCCTGTACTCTCAATTTTTGTTTGTTTGTTTACAGACAGGGTCACTCTCTGGTGTCCAAGCTGGAGTGCAGTGACTCAAGCATAGCTGACTACAGCCTCACACTCCTAGGTGCAAGCGATCTTCTTGCCTCAGCCTCCTGAGTGACTGGGTCTACAGGTGAGGGCCACCATGCCCAGCCCCTCTACTCTCTTCAATGAAAGGATGATCTTAGGCTTCTGTTTGTCTTCTTGTATAATTTCCTCTACTTTTTTTCTAACCTTTAATTACTATTCACTTGTTTTATCCATTTGGAGAGCTGGGGCGAAGCTAAGGAAAAGAATATTGAGTGGTATTCTTGAAAGAAATAATCATGAATGAAGGCATCATCTATATCTGTATACTTGAAAAGGAATTGACACTGACATCTCTTGTTCTGTAGTGAGTGTTCTATCTATGAGATAGAATATTATAAAATTTTCAGTGAGAATTACATATTTTTTAACACAATCTGTATATGAGAATATTAGGTACCCCTCCAAAGTTTTCCATTTTGGGCACCCAAGTAATTGCTGACTCACCCTCCTCAAAGTCAAGACACTCTAGTGATTTTTCCCTTCATTATGCATCAGAGGTTTCCATTTTTACTTTCCACATTTTCCTTGGGGATTTCATTACCCATTGCTTTGATTATGCCAATGACTTCCTCTGTTGTGTCACTTTTTCCTATCTCTCCATCTCCCTGCCAGCCTCAGATGCAGTAACTATTTTATCTTTCTTAGATATTTGTTATGTTGTGCCCCATCTTAAGAACTGAAAATTATCTATCCTCAATTCTAAGCTGAAATTATTCCAGAATAATTTTATTTACAATTTGAGGGAAAAAAATCTGTAGATAAAAGAGAATGTCTTAAAACATTTGAGAAAGCCTTTCAAAGGAAACTCACAGATAAAGTGAAGAAATATAAGCTCCGCGTTGGCAGAGTGAGGGGCTTTGTGGCTGTCTGAAGAGATAATGTGCTTCGGGGCTTGTGTCTGGCCTCGTCCTGTTCCATGTGGTTTTTGCTGATTTGTGTAAAGACAAAAGCATGCTTATGAACTGTTTAGAAGACCAACATTTTGGAGATCTACATCAACAAGACAAAAATTAAAAACATTCTCTCTAAGCTTAAAAATATAATGTGAAGTTTTAAGAAGATAAAGTAAAATTTGTACTTAGAAGAAAGGAAAAATTTATTGTACAAGTTCAAGAAAGAAGGGATGTGACTTAATAGCAGGTTTTGTGAAATATACTACTTAAAAGATTTCAGTTGATAATGAACTTAATATTGACATAGGCCAATAACATGACCTAGACAGTGGAATCTAAGTTTACCCTAATATAATATTAATTCTTTATGCAGAAAACACACAAAAATAAATTGATGCCTCTAAATTAAGAGGTGAGGACTAGCCTATTGCTATTCTAATGAAAGAGCACTGATACTGATTTTGCAATACCAATGAAGAAAAAAATGCCACACGCTCCTAGAGTCATCTTTCTTATTATCCCTATTCCAGTTCCTAGCTCTCACTACAAGTTTAATACGTGTTGCTTGGACAAATAAATGACTGAATAAATAAATATATAAATGGTAATGCGGTGGCAGACACTGCATGAAAACACCATTTACATATCTCACAGAAGTTGAAATATTTAAATATTTCATATGTGTCTGCATGTAATGAACAATTTTATACTACAAAGAAGATATTGACATTTTTCAAAAAGATTACATAATTAGGCAACTACAGTTGACATGTGTAAGGAAAAATGTTTAAGGCAATTGAGAAAACATGGAAATAATAATGAGCAAGGCATGAGTCTAACTATTTTAGACAAAGATATAAATTTTATTCTGAAAAACAGATTTCAGTGTAACTGAAGCTGAAGTGGCCTATTTGTTTAAGTACCTAAAAACTTGACCTTTATAAAGCCAAACAAAATGAAACAGTGTAGCCTGAAAGGCCAACTACAAAGCTGTGTAGGAATAATCATTTGGTTCTTAATTGTACATCTTCCACTGAAGGTGGACTCTCTGACTTCCCTGAAATGGTGAAAACAGTAGAGTCCCTCATTAAAATGAGTCCTGAACTATGTAGAATGGTGCTATCTGAATACCATTAATCATTAGGAATGATGTGAGAAGTTGGAGCAAATCAAATGAAGACGTATTTATTTAGTGCTTAAGGTTCTCTACCTTCAAATAATAGAGTTGATATTTTCCTTTTTTTTTTTTTATTTGATATTTTCAAAGTAAAAAGAGAAAATGTACCTGTGTCAGGGAAATGCTTCCAAGCTAGGTAGCCTCTGGTCATGCCAAAAAAGTGGCACTGAAAGAGAAAAGGACTTGACTTTGGCAGAAATTTTGTGAGTACTATAAAACAAAGATTTTTTAAAGAATAACTTGTCAGTAAAATAAATGTACTTCTTGGCCTACAACTATCAGAGATGACAAGAGAGCTTTTTAAACTCATGTGCCAACAATAGTCATTGGGTAGTGACTTTTAAAAGTAAGGTGACAAGGAGGATTCTGAAGCTTAGTCTACATTTATCGTAATAGTATCATGATCAATGGCCATGACTGGTATGAATAATAACCAGCAGCATATTTGTAATAGCAGTTCTAAACCTGTTTCATGCTGGTGAATAATGAAATCACACTTTCTTTTTTGTCTTTTTTGAGACAGATTCTCACTCTGTTGCCTAGAATAGAATCTCGTGGTTTCAGCCTACCTCACAGCAACCTCAAACTCTTGGATTTAAGCAATCCTCCTGCCTCACCCTCTCAAGTAGCTGGGACTACAGACACCAGCTACAATGCCTGAATAATTTTTTTATTTTTCGTGGAGACAGGGTCTCACTGTTGTTCAGGCTGTTCTTGAACTCCTAACCTCAATTGATCCTCCTGCTTGGGCCTCAAGTAATCCTCATGCTAGGATTACAGGCATGAGTCACCATGCCTGGCCTGAAATCAACAAACTTTCAAACATGTACAAACTTTTCCCTAACATCTTCCCTACCTTTCAAACAACTACAAACTTTTCCCAAACATCTTCCCTAACTTTTGCCAATGACGCTAACCCTGGTTTAACCCTGGTTTAAAGTTCCCAAACTTTCAAACATCTACAAACTTTTCCCAAACATCTTCCCTAACTTTTGCCAATGAGGCTAACCCTGGTTTAAATAATGAAAAATAAAACTTACGATTAAGGATTTGACCTGTATCTATTTATAATATTTTGACTTGAAACATTTTCTCCCTTCCCATCTTCTCCACTCATGTCTGCTGGCTGACTTCTCTGATTTTCAGTAGTTCATCTAGAGATCTTTTAGACTATAATTTATGCTTCTGGGGTTTCCCACTAGCCTTCACTCAGATGGGTGTATCTGCCATGCTCTATCATTCCTGTGAAAGTTATCTTTAAGAGGACAGCTAGGTAATCTGACCCTTAATCTTTACTTGAATTTATTTATTTATTTATTCATTCATTCACTTATTTATTTATTTATTTAATTTTAAGACAGGGTCTAACTCTGTTGCCCTGGGTACAGTGGCATCACCATAGCTTACAGCAACCCCATTCTCTTGGGCTTAGGCAAGCTTCTTGCCTCAGCCTCCCTGGTAGCTGGAACTACAGGTACCCTCACAATGCCTGGCTACTTTTTCTATATTTTTAGCAGAGATGAGGTCTGGCATTTGTTCAGGCTGGTCTTGAACTCTTGAGCTGAAGCAATCTACCAATCTAGGCCTCCCAGAGTGCTAGAATTATAGGTGTGAGCCACTGTGCCTGTCTCCTTACTTGAATTTAAAGAGTACTTATCTTCATGGCATCCCCAGAACCCTTTTCACCTAAGTAACAAGACTATGATTTCCCTCACCTGCTTGTCCCAATCTTAGTATTTAACCCAAAGGAGTCAATCTAATAGTGGGACTATAGGAGTATTTCAGGGCAAGAATGGTCTTAGAATATTTATCTTTTCCTCTCTTTTCAATTATACTTCTCTTGCCCCCACAAGCTTCCCTAGTGAAATATCCAAACATTAACTGGAAAGCAATAGGTATAACCTCAACATTGATTCTCTTGCCTGGATCTAAATGCATACTGTTCTTATAACTAATGTGGGAAGATTGTAAAGATTATGTCATGGAAGGACCAAGCAAGGAAAGTTCCATCTGAGAAGGTACTATCTCTTACTTTGGTTTAAAAGTGAAGCTACCATATTAATACAGGCAGAGGACCCATGAAATTAGCTCAGAAATGCTTCTAATATGTACGCTTGCTTTGTGAACCCATGAATGACACATAAAACTCAAGATGAGATACTTTCAGTTTTCTTTGCCACAAAAAGAAATGACACCAACACAGCTGTTGTTTTATCCTTCTCAAGAGGTACATCTTAAAATGAAGGTCCACTGAGTGACCTTCATGGTCATTGGGGTCCTTACACATTGGTGGTGGGGGACAAACACCACCACTCTGGCTATCATGAGGGCAGATAGGGTAGGAGTCTAAATCAGTTCCCTAACATTGCCTTTCTGAAAACCAATTCACTGGAAAACAATTTGCTATGTTAACAGCTTTGCTGATTTGTCAAAGACATGTTTAAGGATGTTATTTTTAAATAAATTCAAAGAATTTGAGTATAAATGTCTTGTATATACACATACGCATATTCTTCTTAAAAATTAATATGTTCAAGAAAACTATTTCTTAAAACAACTTTTTATGAATTGAAAAAATAAGTTTAATGAATTAGTCATTTAACATTTAATACCTTGTTTAACAGAGTTTTGTCAAATTGATTTTGGGTGGACCAATTTGCTTCCATATAGTAGAGACCATTTTGTCAAATATAGTGTGAAATCAAGATTTATGTAACAGAGTAGTGGTCTCAATCAAGGAAGATCATGTTCCCTGATGGACACATGGAAATGTCTGGAAATGTTTTTGGCTGCCACAACTGGAAGGGTGCGAAGTTCTATAGCCATCGAGGGGTTAAGGGATATTGCTAACCATTTTACAATGGACAGAGAACACCCTCTCCCCAGACAAAAAAAAATTATCCAACACTGAATATCAATAGTATCCAGGTTAAGAACCCCTGAAATAAAAAAACACATCTTCCTTTAATCCTTCCTACATCTTTGCAGTATTTTTCTACATTACCTTGATGTGGGTCCCTTTACCATACAACCTTAAAATAAAATTATTTTATGTCAATTAACTGTTTTGTGAGACTATTAAGTACTTGGCACTGGGCAAAGAATCCTTGGCACTATTCAAAGAGAACAGGTGCTGAGCAATCGTGTAAATTTCTTGGTATTGACAGTATCAAACAGCTGTCGAACACCTGGCCCCAAGAGAAGCATGACTAGCAGCAGAGTCAAGGCTGTGGAAAGCTAGGAGTCTCTGGGATAAATTCCCAGTCCCCTATGGTTATATGTGGCCTTTGGACACATATGTGTGTCTTTATTAGGTTTGAGAAGAAACTTGGTGTCTCCTCCTATACTCACTACCACTACCCATGTGTCATTTATGTATAAATCTCTCAAAGTAGGACCGGGGAATGAAGTAGAAGTGATCAAAATCTAAGTTCCTCATTTTGCCTCCTCTCTTCTCTCTTCTCCCCATCTCATCTCCTCAGCATCTCATCTCCCCATCATCTCTTCTCCGCTCCTCTTGCTTTTTTTTTCTTTCCCTTTCCCTACAAGGTTCATCATTCTTAAAAAATAAAAATAAAATAAAAAAGGAAGTAACAGGCTGGACAAGAGCTTAGATTATTCTACCAAAAACACAGACCCAAAAACAAATGGGGTTGGGAGTGGGAGGCAACCAAATGGAACATGTAATTACTGTGAACACAATGTTGAACTATTTAAACAAGCCCTGCAGTCCAAAAAAGAGTGATTGATTACTCAGAAAAGAAGTATGTCCCAGCTCCCAAAGGCAAGAGTGTGCTCTAACCCTTGATACCAATGGAGAGTCCTCCACAGAGTTTGTTCAGTGAGATCTGGCTGCAGGAGGTGGAAGAAGCCTGATAGTCCATGTCCTCCAGAGACCAGCTTGTCAGTTCCTTCCTGTATCTTACCAAGACCACACCAGTTGAAAGTAGTCAGAGGAAACAAAGTTTGCTGGTACCTTGGGAGCAATAATTTTCCCTGCCCAGGAGGCAAAAAGCAGAAATCCAGGAGTGGAAACAAAGAGATAATTTTATGGTATAGGTGAAGGCAATGAACAGCTTGACTGAGTAGGAGAAATCTAATGCCTTCCTTTATAGCATCCAGCTACTCCAAAACACCAGCTAGTATTTCCTAAGCCTGGATTTCAGGATTAAAAGAGAAAAGGGAAAATAAGAGTGCGATAAATCAGTTGAGCAAGACAGCAGACAGTGATATTATTCTGACCTGACTCCAGCCTGGCTAAAGGGAGAAACAGAGAAGGAAGCAAATGTCAAAAGTTGGAAAGGACTTCAAAAGTGATCAAAATCTAAGTTCCACATTTTGGATATGAGAAAGAGTTTTCCAGAGGCTACAATATTCATGTACTGTGCTATGCTAGCGAAAGTAATAATTAAGCCTCCACACTTCCCCTGTCCTTTGACCCTATCACCATTTTTGAGCAAATAGCCTATATCCCATGTGCTCTCAACAAAGACAATGCCTCTATCTCTGCCAGGGTTTTCGTTTTGTAGGGTTGAAAATGTGTGTTTGGGACCTAACAAGTGAGAGTACACAAATGTAGCATAAAGAGAGATTAGCAAATTATATATGCAATTTACTAAACAACATTCTATAAAAACTAGTCTAAGTTATTAATTTTATGGAAAATTTCTGGGAATTCAAGATTCAAATATTTCTGACATTTTATGAGCCAATCTTCAAATTAGCACACTAGTCATCTTCATCCATGATGTTGGTGCTTTAGACCAAGTCAAAGAAATTAAAATAATTCAAATTATAATATGAACTCTACAAAATTAATGTATCCATGTGAACTTATTGTTCAGCTGGGCAATTGATAGTTTTTGCAACATTTAGAATATTGTAAAGATATAATTAAAACTGGGCTAAGCATAGACAATCAGAATTGAGCCAAAGCTTTCAATACAGTCATATAATTTTCCTTTAATAGGAGTCATGAGAGTATCTTCAAACTAACACCACATGTTCTCTTGGGCATGATAAAGAGTCAACTGCTTTCTTTTCTCAATTTTATTTCTCTCAGTAAATAACAAAATGAAATGAAAATGGCTTCCCAAATTTTCAGCTGTCCTACTAATACATTCTAATGTCATTTCTATCCCCTGTAAAGGTAGCCAGAAATGAGTAATCTAACTTATAATTAATGTGCTCACCAAATTTGTTCAAAGTCAAAATTCCTACAAAATTCTCACAGAAAGAAGTGATTAAAGAGTCAATAATGTTTTTAAATATGTTTTTAAAATATTAACTGGCTTATTTCCTTTTGGCTCTAAAGAAGTGACCAGTTCATGTATATGTCTTAATTAACATGTGATAACTTTCAAATTTTTTGTTTTATTGGTATATAATATATGTACATGTTTTTAGAGTACATGTGATAATTTAATACATTCATATAATTTATAAGGATCAAATCAGTATAACTGGAATGTCTACTACCCCAAATATTTGTCCTTTATTTATGCTGGGAATATTTGAATTATCCTCTTCTAGCTACTTTGAAATTTATAATTATTGTAACCTATAATCACTCTATAGATCTATGAAACTCAACATTTTATATTTTCTGTCAAACTATACATTTCTATACATTACTCAATATCTTTTCATTGCCTCCTCCTCCTGCCTTTCCCAACCACTGGTAGACTCCAGTCTGCTCTATTATAATAAGATCTACTTTTTTAGCTCTCAAATACAAATGATATAATATTTTTCTTTCTATAAATGGCTTATTTCACTTAAAGTGATGACCTCCTTTCATGCTAATAATGGAAATGACGGAATTTATTTATTTAGTCAATTAGTTTCCCATTGTGTATATATACCTCATTTTCTTTATTCATCCATCAATAGGTACTAGGTTGATTATATATTTCGAATGTTTTGTGAATAGTGCTTCAATAAAAATGGAAATGATGATACCTCTTGAGTATATTGATTTTCTTTCTTCTTGCCCAGTATTAGAATTGCTAGATCATACAGAAGTTATGTTTCTCATTTGGGAGGAATTTTTATACAGTTTTCTATAGTATTGAGTTACCTTTCCACTAATAGTATATAAGGATTCACTTCATTTACATCCTCACCAGCATCCATTGTTCTTTTTTATTATAAAAGCCATTTTACCTGGGTTGAAATGATATCTCATGGTGGTTTTAATTCACATTTCTTGGATGACTAGTGATGCTAAGCATTTTTTTATATAGCTGTAGGTCATTTATATGACTTCCTTTGAAAAATATCTATTAAGATCTTCTGCCCACTATTTATTTATTTATTTATTTATTCATTCATTTAGTTACTTATTTATTTATTCATTTGTTTATTTTTATTATTTGGGATCCATTGAGGGTACAAAGAATTAGATTACGCTGATTGTGGTTGATAGGTAAAGTCCGTCTTGTAATCATGTCCTGCCCCCATTAACATGCCATATACCATAATCTCCTATCCCCGACCCACCTCCCCTCTCCCAATCCCTCATTTCCCTACCCTCTCCCCTTGTATTAGATCATCTATTGCCTTCATATTAGAATTGAGTGCATTGGATTCTTGTTTCTCCATTCTAGTGATGCTTTACTAAGAAGAATGTGTTCTACCTCCATCCAGGTTAATACAAAAGATATACAGTCTCCTCTTTTTTTAATGGCTGAATAGTATGGGATACTATTCTGCCCACTTTTGAATTGGATTTCTGGAAGCTTTGTTATTGAGTTGTTTGGTCTCCTTATATATACTGCTTATTAATCCCTTGTCAGATGGACAATTTGCAAATATTTTTCCAATTGTGTGGGTTGTCTTTTCACTTCGTTGCTTGTTTCCTTACACACAAAAAAGGGCTTACACAAAAAAATCTTTGTCCAGACCAATATCCTGGAGCATTTCCCCAATGTTTTATTTTAGTAGTTCATAGGTTCAAGTCTTACATTGAAGTCTTTAATCCATTTTATTTGATTATTTTATATGGGAAAAATGTAGTCATTTTCATTCTTCTGCACATGAGTATCCAGTTTTCTCTACATAATTTAGTGAAAAGGCTATCCTTTCCCCATTTTATGCTCTTGATGCCTTTGTTGAAAATGAGTTGGATGTAACTATGTGGATTTATCTGGATTCTCTACTCTTTCATTTGTCTGTGTGTCTGCTTTTTATGCCCCTATCATGCTGATTTGGTCACTATAGTTCAATAGTATATTCTAAAGTCAGGTAATGTGATGTTCTGTTTCTTTGCTCCTGCTTTGTTCTTTTTGCTCAATTGCTTTGGCTTCTTTGGTGTCTTTTACTTCTTTGACTAAATTGATTCTTAGGTACTTTATATTCTTTGTAGCTATTGTATTGAATTGCTTTCTTGATTTATTTTTCAAATTGTTTGCTGTTGTCATATATAAACACTACTAATTTTCATATGCTGATTTTGTATCCTGCAACTTTATCCATATGTTTATTAGTTCTAAAAGTTTTTTTGCAGAGACTTTAGGTTTTTCTAAGAAAAAGATTATTGTCTGAGAACAAGAATAATGTAACTTCTTTCTTTTCAATTTGAATGCCCTTTATTTCTTTTTCTTGCCTAATTGTTCTGGCTAGGACTTCCAGTATTGTGTTGAATAAATGTGATGAAATAAGCTTCCATGTCTTGGTCCAGATCTTAGAGAAAAGTCTTTTAACTTTTCCCCATTCAGTTTGATACTAGCTATTTTCTAGTTCTTTCAGATGCATCATTAGATTGTTTATTTGGACCCTTTGTACTTTTTAGGCATTTATTGCTGTAAATTTCTCTGATAATGCTGCTTTTGTTATATTCCATAGATTTTAGTATGCTACCTTTCCATTTTTTGGGGGGTTCAAACTTTTAAAAATTTCTTTCTGAATTTCTTCATTAAACCCTTGGTTATTCAGCACCATGTTGTTTAATTTCCATGTGTTCGTATAGTTACTGAAGTTCTCTTGTTATGGATTTCTAGTTTTATTCCTTTGTATCCTGAAAAGATAGTGATACAATTTCTAGTTTTTTGAATTTATTGAGAATTGCTCTGGGGCCTAAGATATGATATGTTCTGGAGAATAGTACATGTGCTGATGAGAAGAATGTGCATTTTGCAGCAGTTCAGTGAAATTTTCTGTTAATGTTAGTTTAGCCTGTTTTGTCTAGTGCATAGTTTAAGTCAATGTTTCTTTGTTGCTTCTTCTGTCTGGATAATCTGTCCACTACTGGCAGTTCATGGTAAAATCTTCCACTATTATTGTATGTCAGTCCATTGAAAAGCCTGTTGCCAGATAAATTGGTGCTCTTTTATGTTATTGCATCTTTTCTCTTACTGCTTTTAGAATCTTTCTTTGTCATTAACTTTTGAGAGTTTAATTATTATTGCCTTGGGGTGGTCTTATTTGGATCTAATATGTTTGGTGTTCTCTGACTTTCCTATACCTGAATATTTATCTCTTTCTCAAGTTTTGAAAATTTTTCTTATATGATTTATTTGAATAAGTTTTCTATCCCATGCCCTTATTCAACTCTGTCTTGATTTGGTCTTTTGATAAAAGATTTTAATCCTATAGGCAATCTTCATTTCTTTTTATTCTATTTTCTTTTCTGTCTATTTTCAAATAGGCAGTTTTTGAGTTTACTGATTCTAATTATTTCCTGTTCTTGTTTCCTTCTACTGTTGAGAGCCTCTAATGAATTTTTCAGTTCATCAAATGTGTTTCTCAGCTTCAAGGCTTTTTTTTTTGAGACAGAGTCTCACTCTGTCATCCCAGGTATGGTACAGTGATATCATCCTAGTTCACTTCAACTTCAAACCCCTGAATTCAGCCTCCCAAGTGGCTGGGACTTCAAGTGCTCTTAATGATATCTGGTTAATTTTTCTATTTTTAGTAAAGATGGGATTTCATCCTTCTGTAAGCTGGTCTCAAACTTCTGAGCTGAAGCAATGTTCCAGCCTTGGCCCTCCAGAGTGCTAGGATTCCTGGTATGAGCATGGGTCACCATGCTCGACCTCAGTTCCAAGATTTCTGTTCATCTATTATCACTATCATTATTATTGCAATCTCTTTGCTAAATTTCTCTGTTATATATCTGAATTGTTTTTCTTTGTTATCCTAGTAATCATTGAGTTTCCTTAAAACTACTATTTTGAGGTGGAGGGGCACGAAGGCTGACTGGAAGCATCTTGCAGCAGAGGCTCCTGTCCAGAAGGAAAGATAACCTCCAGAAACTGCCCAATTGAGCTGAAGACTGGGAGCCCAGCAGAAAAAGAAAGAAGTGATAACTGTAGGTCACCCCTGAGGCAAGCTGTGACTTCCATAAACCAAGCTTCAGGCAGAAAAACTGAACTGAAGTTTTCTGCCATTCTGAACTTCCAGGACTCCCTTCCCCCCTTACCTGACGCACCAGAAGCCTGACCTCTGCTGAAACTGAGGGAGGAGGACTTGAGCAGCGCACACCCTCCCTATCTGCTGGACCAGGTGGCCTGCCAGGTAAGAGACTCCAGGGCCCCAGCGAGTCTCTGCCAGCCCCCAGGCCAGGGACTCCACCAGGACCTTTGCACGGCTGCAATCTGTGCCCCTACCGGCCTCGGCCCACCGCCCACAGTGGCCAGAAACTCCACTGAGACCCCTGCCCTGCCTTACCCGCCACCAGCAGCGGCCAGGAACTCTACTGGGACTGCCGATTGGTGCCAATCTGTGCCCTGCCCGGCGTTGGCCTGCCACCTGCTGAGATCCCTGCATGGCTCTGACCCATGCCCCAGGCCCGCCACCCACAGTGGTCAGGAACTCCACTCCACCGGGACCCCTACACGGCCCTGATTGGCACCCCACTGGGCCTTGGCCAACTGCCAGCAACAGCCAGGAACTCCTCTGGGACTCCGGCATGGCCTGAATTGGTGGCCGCCACCAGCAGTGGCCAGGAAGTCTGCCGGGACTCCCTTCTAGCCTTGGCCAGCCTGGCTCCAATCCGTGATCCCTGCCTGCTGCCCACAGTGACCAGGAACTCCACTCCACCAGGAATCTCATGGCCGGATTGGCACCCCACTAGGCTGTGGCCCACTGCCAGCAGCAGCCAGCAACTCCGCTGGGAGTCCCGCACAGCCCAACTGGCACTCCACTGGGCCTTGACCTGCTGCCATCAGCGGCCAGGAAGTCCACTGAGACTCCCGGGTGGTGCTGATCAGTGCCCCACCAGGCCTCAGCCTGCCATGGGCCAAGACCCTGCCTGGCTTTGATCCATGCCTCAGGCCCACCGCCTTCCCTCCAGAGCCCTCCCCCCAGCCAGAGACTGCTGCAGGCAGGGGCTCCCATTGCAAAGGCCACGGGGTGCCCCATCCCATGCCCTGCTGCTTGACCTGGCCGTGCCACACTCCAGAGCAGATCGGGCAGCCAGAACTCTGTGGGTGGGACAGTGCCAGAGGAGCTACACAGGGTCACTCCCTACAAAGATCCAGCAACAACAGAGTGAACCTGCCAGGGTCTGATCTAGGAGAGAAACCTCCCCAACTCTGAGGACGATCATAGGCAACAGTGAAAAATAATCATGAGGTGAAATCAACAGGAAAATTCTGGCAATGTGAATAATTAGAGTAGATCAACTCCCCCAAGGAACAACAAGGTAGTTACAGCACAAGATCCCTTGCATAAGCAACAACAAGGTAGATGCAACACAAGATCCCTTGCATAAGCAAATGGCTGAGATGTCAGAAATCAAATTCAGAGTCTGGATAGCAAATAAGATCAGTGGAATGGAGAAAAAGATGGAATTAGAATTTCAGGCAGTAATCCAAAAGATGACCCCAAAGAAGACTCAAGAATTCAACGAATTCAAAGACAAAATGACCAAATATTTTGACACATTGAAACAAGAAGTTGTAGCCCTCAAAGATCTGAGAAATACAGTAGAATCCCTCAGTAACAGAATGGAGAAAGCATAAGAAAAGATTTCTGACATGGAAGACAAAGCTTTGGAACGTTCCTAAACTTCCAAAGAGGAAGAGAAATGGAAGGCAAAAACAGATCATTCTCTCAGACAGCTCTGGGATGACTCGAAGAAAACCAATATTTGCCTTATAGGGATACCTGAAAATGAGGAAGTGGTGTCACAAGGCACAGAGTCTCTTCTTTATGAGATTATGAAAGAGAAATTTCTGGACATGCCAAGAGATTCTGAAATTTAGATAGCAGACAGTTTCAGAACCCCAGCATGACTCAACCCAAATAAGACATCCTCCAGGCACATCATAATTAAGTTCACTAAAGTTAATATGAGGGAAAAAATTCTGAAAGCAGCCAGATGTAAGAAATCCATAACCTACAAGGGGAAGAAAATTAGAATAACTGCAGATCTTTCTGATCAAACCGTTCAAGCTAGAAGAGAATGGTCATCGACGTTTAATCTCCTAGAACAAAGGAACTTTCAACCCAGGATTCTGTACCCAGCTAAACTGAGTTTCATTTATGATGGAGAAATTAAATTATTTAACGATATCCACATGTTGAAGAAATTTGCTATAACTAAACCAGTTCTCCAGGATATTCTCAGACCTATCCTCCATAATGCCCAGTGTAATCCTCCACCACAAGAGTAAACTCACCCAGAAACTTTTTATCAAATTTCTACTTCCACAGTGATGAAAAGATTAAAAATGTCCACTGGAATTTCTAAAGATTTATCATTGGTTTCCATTAATGTGAATGGTTTAAATTGTCCTCTAAAGAGGCATAGGTTGGCTGACTGGATACAAAAACTCACGCCAGATATCTGCTGCATACAAGAATCTCAGCTTACCTTAAAAGATAAATTTAGACTCAAGGTGAAGGGATGGTCATCTATATTCCATGCAAAGGGAAAACAGAAAAAAGCAGGTGTTGCAATCTTATTTGCAGATATAATGGGCTTTAAACCAACCAAAGTAAAGAAGGATAAAGACAGACATTTCATATTTGTTAAAGGTACTATGCAATATGATGAGACTTCAATTATTAATATTTATGCACTGAACCAGAATGCATCTCAATTTATAAGAAAAACTCTAATAGACATGAGTAACTTGATTTCCTCCAGCTCCATAGAAGTTGAAGATTTTAATACTCCTTTAGCAGTGTTGGATAGATCCTCTAAAAAGAACCTAAGTAAAGAAATTTTAGATTTAAACTTAACCATTCAACAACTGGATTTAATAGACATCTACAGAACATTTCATCCTAATAAAATTGAATACACATTCTTCTTATCACCTCATGGAACATACTCCAAAATCAATCACATCTTAGGTCACAAGTCTAACCTCAGTAAATTTAAAAGAATAGAAATTATTCCTTGCATCTTCTCTGACCATCATGGAATAAAAGTGGAACTCAATAACAACAGGAATTTGCATAATCATGCAAAAACAAGGAAGCTAAATAACCTTATGCTGAAGGATATCTGGGTCATAGACAAGATTAAGAAGGAAATTACCACATTTTTGGAGAAAAATGACAATGAAGACACAAATTATCAGAACCTCTGGGATATTGGAAAGGCAGTCATAACAGGGAAATTTATAGCACTGCAAGCCTTCCTCATGAAAACGGAAATAGAGGAAGTTAACAACTTAATGGGACATCTTAAGCAACTGGAGAAGGAAGAAAATTCCAACCCCAAACCCACCAAAAGAAAAAATTAGAGCAGAATTAAATGAAATTGAAAACAAAAGAATTATACAACAGATCAATAAATCAAAAAGATGATTTTTGGAAAAGGTCAATAAAATAGATAA
>CAUYON010074038.1:0-17222 GCA_963573935.1 Arctocebus calabarensis | reverse complement strand
GGGTGATTGGCCCAGTTAAAGATGTACCCAATCAATTGTCCCAGCCAGTATCAACCTCAAATCAAAGAGTTGAAAAGTCTCTGGCGACTAGACAGCTGAAGTCTGCTGGCAGCTTTAGTATAACTCACTCCAGTGTTCTGTTGTCTCAGGAGGGCCCCCCCAAGCCAGTAAATTAGCCTGGGAAGGTTGATGCCTCTTTCACCGCCTTGCCCCTCTGTCACACCCAGTCTCTGGTAACCCTGCAGGGCTGTGGTCCAGTTCACTCCAATGAGCAGATGCTCTAGAGGTTTGCGCTTGCCTAGGCCACACGGGGCTCTGTGGCTCCTCAGTCAGTCCACCAGTTGTGTCGGCGTTGGCAGGGGGGAGGTGAGGCCTAACAACCTGGGTACTTGATGGGGGCTGGGTCGATTCACTCAATTCCAGCCCTGTCCCTGATTGATGCAGAGTAGATGAAAAAGCTGATAGAACAGAGCAAGTTCACAGAATTTCTGCCATGTGGAGGAGAAGCTGGGCTGCTAATAGTCCTGACTTAGTCTGCGAGCTTCAGCCCTTTGTCTCCACTGTCATCCCCTGAGGGCCAGGTGTGGCCGAAATTCAGAAAAGCCTTGGTCTGCTTTTCGGCCAGCCGGCCAGCGGCTTTTCTGCTCAATCTCTCACCGCTTCTAAGCTGGGAGAACGGCACAGATCAGTGGCAACCCATGCCCTGTCCATACCCCTTGAGAAAGTGTTCAAGAATCTGGACTCCATGGGGGAGAGACCTACAAACCTCAGGGTGAGAGTGGAGGGGAGTGTCGGGAGTTCCAACTTGTGGGTAGAGAATATATACAGTTTTATACAGCTTTATGCCTGGAAGGAGAGTGCCGCAGCAGAGGGGAAGGAGGTCCGGTTTTTAGAGGGTCTCTCCTGTAGGGTAGCGTGGGAGGACATCTAAACTCTGCTCGCTTGTTGTATGGAGGTATGGTGTATACTGCGAGCTGTTCTCTTGGGGGAGGGGACTCCCATCCGCTTGGTGATGTGCTCTGTACCTTTTATTTGTATCCTTGGGGTCGCAGGTCACTCCAGCAGGGTTGATGAGCATTCCTCGACCTTGTCTCTTGGCTCAGCTCCAAACCGTTGACTTTCTCGCTAAATTTCTGTCCTTTAACTGTCCTTCTGGACAGGAGTGTCTGCAGAAAGCTGGCTACAGACTGCCATCTTGGCTCCTCCTCAGTTTACTGAGTTTTAAAGGAAATATTGAAATGGGCCCATTAAGTGGCAATTGAATGGAGTAGGAGAATAAATCACCTCAAAACCCATGTGAATGGACCTTATTTTTCAAATGCCGTCTTTTTCAGTCTTCATTTCTTTTTTTTAATTTCAGATTAATATGAGGATGCAATGATTAGGTTCCATTGTTTGCATTTGTTAGGTAAAGTTCAAGTTGTAGTTGAGCCCTTCACCCAGGGGTGTGCTGTGCATGCTTACGTTGTGCCCATTAGGTGAGAGCTTACCAATACCCTGTCCTCCTCCCCTCTCCTTCCTCCCCTCCCACCATTTGAATTTAATTGTGTTTTTCTCTCATGTGGTACCTTTTGGTTTCATATTAATATTGCCTCCATTGGATACTGGCTTTTCTATTCTTGAGATACTTTACTAAGAAGAATGTTCTTCAGCTTCATCCAAGTAAATACCAAAGAAGCAAAGTCTCCACCTTTTTGAATGGCTGAGTAGTACTCCATGGTCAATTTATTAACCCATTCATGACTTGATGGGCACATCTGTCTTGGCAACTGTTAATTGAGCTGTAATGAACTTTCTATTCCAAAAGTCCTTAAGGTAAAATGATTTTTTTTTCTTCCGGGTAGACAACTGGTGATGGGTATACCTTCAATGGAAGGTATATGTTGAGTTTTTGGAGAATTCTCTAGATTTCTTTCGATAGAGGGCTGTATTCGTGTGCAATCCCACCAGCAGTATAAAAGTGCTCCCTTTTCTCTACCTCCACACCAGCGTCTTCACCTGTGGGACTTCGTGATGTGAGCCATTCTCACTGGGGTTAGGTGATATATCAGAGTGGTTTTGATTTGCATTTGTCTGATGATTAGAGATGATGAGCATTTTTTCATATGTTCAGCCTTCAGAGTATACAATGTTCAAATGTCAGAAATCCCTTGTTAAAGGACTTTAAATATATACATATATATATACATACATACATATATATACATACAGAATGATTCCAATGAATTGGGACAATGGGAAACATGGAAATGTTATCAAATATACTCACTAGAATTAAACTTTACAAGACAGGAGTATGCCCTACTGGTGGGAGGCAAAAGAACACTGGAGGGAGGCCCCTGTCCTCCAGCAGTCAGAGGCAAGGGCAGCAGGGATGAGCACTTTTCTTACCAAATGAACCTTTTATCACTTATCCTCAACTTCTGAAGGTTTTAGCAGTGCTTCTTGAAAGAAAAATAAAACTGTATTTTCTTTTAAATAAGATATCAATGAGCACATGGTAATGGTTATTGGATCAGAAATTCTGTTCTCGGGAGGGCACACGTAAAGGTTCTGGTGAGGAAGCTGCAGGCCGATCCCACAGACTCCGACGCTTGACGGATGTGCAGTGTCATTGTTTTAATGAGACTGAAGTTCGCAGCAGAAGTTCAATCACATCTCTTCAGAGAGGCTCATTAAACCTGCTATTGGAGCCTGCTCATTATTGAACACTCACTGGTCTTCACAGAAGGAAAACAGAAAAAAACACAACAAAATAGGGTTTGAGGGTGTTTTATGTCAAGATCTTATCACTATATTTTATGTTCTAGCAAGAATTTTTCATACTTCCTGCCTAACAAATTTTAGGGTTTTTGTTTTTTTTTCTTTTAAGACACAGGTGAAATTTACCCAAATTGCCAAATGTATTAAACTTATACCAGTTATCTTTAAGACCTTTAGAGAAAATTACATTCTGGGGGTTTTCAGTTTGATAACAAAAAGAAGGTAGCTTTCTTTCTCTCTGTATTTGCATTTAATCTATCAGAAGTCAATGCCATCATTGGCCCCAAATTTCACTGGTGTGGGTGCCAGCTACCTCCTTCTTCGAATAGTTATAGATTGCATGTTACGGCTTTCTGTATACACATCATTTACAGCTCCAATTTTCCAGGAAAACATTTCTGTATTTTACAAGTCAATAATTATTTTTGATAGACTAGACTGATGACAATTTACTTTAAAAAGAAATATGCACCTAATTTCACTTATTTAAATGGCATTTTAAAAACTTAATGACCAGAATTCACATGAATTAACATCTAAAGTTGTTGGTTCATAAAACGTTATTTTGTAAAAACCCCTCTAAAATATATGGAGTAAATACAATTCGAATAAATCTTTTTTATTTAAAAAGTTCATCTTTCAGTGTCAATAAAATCTTCTAACATTCTATATTCTATGTCATTTATAAAAAATGATACTATGTAAACTATGCTAAAATACATTTTTTAAAATACCAATTTTATAACTATTATGATATATATTACCATAAGGATTATTAGCTAAAATATACAAATATATACATGTGTATAAGGAATAGAAATTTAGTATACTGAACACAAGTGAGGATTAGATTTTTCTTTTTATGAATCTAATTAAGTAAAATTAGATCTGTGAAATGAAAATTTTAGATGCTGAAAATATAGCTGCAGTATGTCCAGAGCCAACACAATTGTGAAAGCTAGATATAAATTAATGAGTTTCTCCGAGTCCTAGAGAGCAACTTTCATATCTTAACAATGAATGCTGGAGGAAGCTAATATACAAACTTTGTTCTTAATAATTAGTTACTTATCTAAATCTTTTCTTAGTTATTCAATTTCTAGGATTAGACCTACTGCCAACTACCTAGTTTCATGGCATTAAATAGAATGCTTTCTCAAATTGTAAGGGGAGTTTGAAATTTCCCTCTGAGATTTTATATGGAGATTGGATGAGGAGTGAATTATTCATTGCTCTATAAATACTTCCCTTCCAAACACATGGGCATCCTTCTTGTGCCAAGCACTGTGCAGATACTGGGCCTGTAAAACAGACAGAATGAGGGATTTTGCCCTGAACATGGGGAGGAATTAAAGTAAGCTTCTCTAAAGAATAAGCATTTAAAAATGTTCTCGCATGTGAACATCCAGCAAAACAAATCAAATCATCGTGGCATAGGGATATAGATACTATCCTTTGTATGTATTAAGTTTGCTTTAGTGGCACAGTGATTTTCAAATTACTGTGAATAGAAAAATAAAACTCTTTTTAAAACGTATCTGTTATTTTTGTTATTCATACAGACATATGTATATTTATAAAACATATATTTTTATGTTATTTAAACATACTGCTAATATTCTTAAATGAGGAAACCGAGAGAGGAAAAAAATTGTCGGAGGAAATAGTATATTTTATAAACCTGCATGCTCCATGAATTATATGTACTTCATATATTCTCTACATGTGCTCTAAGGTTAATAATTATTACCCCATGTTACTGATGAGAAACCTGTAATGTTTAGAGATTAAGGACATTTACCAAAGACATTCAATTAATAAATGGAAGAACAAAGACTTGAGCCCATATCACCTGTTCCAAAGCCCATCGTCTTGTTACCACACTATATTCTCTTTTACAATACAATTCATTCAAAAGGGAAAGCAATCAACACGACAATTAGTTTTGTTGTTAACAGGATACCAGTTTAACTTTTTCCTATTGAAGTGATACATTTACTGCATATAATTTTACAGAAGGCAATGTTTGCGCAATATGGTCTAAAAGTTGTTGTGGAAATAAACAAAGGCACCAACATAAGAATGAACACGGACTATCCAGCGCCTCACAGAGTGAGAGGAGCACCATTTCTTGCATTTCTGGAGACTCCAAGGCAGACATGGTAGTGGGAAAGCATTACAGCACAAAAATTAGAAGTCCTCATGAGTACTTAGGTTAGAGGTCATTGTCAAGAGACAGCTGGAGGCAAGCTACCCGGTGAGGTCTCTCCTGTGATTGGTTTGCAAAGCGTATTTGGCTTTCTCTGGTTGGAAGCTGGCAGGCATTGACCAAGCCCTGTTTTGTAAAAATTGTTCAACTTCCTAGGCTGGTTGTTACAGAAGCTGTCACATACTCCCATGCTCTGCCTATGTCCATTCGAATAATCAGACCCAGTACTAAAGACTGACAAGGATCGTTTCTGAGAATTCACAGAAAGGTGTTAAATGCTGTCATTTGACTGTGTGAATCTAATAACATGCACCATAAGATGCATTTCTTGCTGTATTTTCCCAGTTGATTTACTCTCCCAGGCTCACGTGAGACTTTCTAACCTCTCCTCTCTGCACATTTCCAGATCCTCGTAGCCTTACTAGTAACACTTAATTGTTGACTTATGTTGTGATTTTTCTGAGAAAAAGAAATGCAATTAGAAGAGAACATTCAAAAGTTCCTACTACTTCCTTTACCTACCTTCCTGCAAATGCTGTGTTCCCGTTGCTCTGGATGAACGGTCCCTGCTCAAGTTTAAGAACAATGCTGCTAATCATGTAGCAGGTCCCAGCCCACTTACTGCTCAGGGACACCTTCCCAGCAAGTCATCCCCTTTTACCTAGCACCCATTTCTCCATCTGCACGAGTCATTCCTAGAAACATACTTGCACACACTTAGGCCTTACGTTCCTATTCAGTCACTGCCTATCATAGCAAAATTTCATAAATTGTTCTTCCTAATTCGAAAACCTGCCATCCACACTTTAATGAATTCACTCTATTTGCTTGTTACTAATGAGCACTCATTTTTTGAGATTACTTGGTCAAAAGTCCACTGTGTTTTTGATATGTAGATCAATAGGATAGTATGGCTAGTCTTAGTTCTTTGGGAATGGAAGCAGGAAAAGTGTCAGCTACGTTAAAAAGGCTCATTATGAAGGGTTTCTCTCCCCATTGATAAATTAATTATTTTTATTCAAATATTTACTTGGGGTCTAAAAGTACATTTTAGGTAAAAAAAAAATATTGAGTAGTATATAAGTTTCTAATATCCTAGAAGAGTTTGGAGATTAATTTTTAATATGTACTTTCCTTAAAATATAAGGAACATTTCCAACAAGCTTCCTAGGTAGAAAGCAGTGAAGTATGAGAAAACACCCTGAAGTGTAGAGAAGATAACTATTGTATTCCCTGGGGCTTGACATCTTATTATGATTCATTTTCCATATAAATGGGCTTTTAAAAGATTAAACTATGTGAGATAATTGTTATTCATTCAAACATAATAAGAACCTTACCCTTTGAATTCCCTAATAATGCTGTCCCCCAAAGATTTGCTGCCTTTTTAAATACATATTTTAAATTACTCAAGCTTTCCGCAATTACCAGGAGATTACTGGGATAGTTGACAAATACAAGGATGTACACAAAATCAAGGTCACTTCTCCTTGTTTCTGGTTTGAGGCTTCATCCTGTGATACTCCATCTAAATGGGCAACACTTAGAGTTGAAGAAAACATGTTCAGGCCTTCACCAGGAACACTTTATTTATTTTTTTTAATTAATAGATTTCATTGTTTACAACAATCTAGGTTTACAGAAACATTGAGTGGAAAGTACAGACATTTCTCATACACTTCTTCTCCCAAGCCCCAGCTTCCTCTGAGATTGCATCTTGGATTAGTTTATTACTTACTATCAACTGAGTTGATATCGATACCTTACTAACTACAGCCCCTCGCTCACATTAGAGTTCACACTTTGTGTTGTGCACATGTGAGTTTTAGCAAATATGTAATGACATGCATCCATCAGCAGGTGTCTTACAGAGGAGTTTCCCTGCTCTAAAAATCTCCTGTCCTCCTCCACTCTCTGTTTCTCCCTCTTGAACCCCAGACAACCACTGATCGTTTCACCATTTCCATAGTTTTACTTTTTCTAGAATCATACAGTATACAGCTTTTCAAGACTTCCTTCTTCCTTTACATTGTGCTTTTAAGATTTCCCCTTCTATTTTCACGGCTTGTAGCTTGTTTTTATCACTGTAGAACATTCCATTGTTTAAAAAGACCATAATTTATTTATTTATTCACTCTCCTGTCGAAAAATACCTCGCTTGCTTCCAAGATTTGGAAAATATGAGAAAGTTGCTTTAGGCATTCATATTGCGGTTTATGTATAGACATAAGTTTTCTACTCTTTTGAATAAACACCAAAGAGCCTGGCTCCTGGAAAACAGGGTCAGACTACATTCAGGTTGTTAGAAACTAGAAGTTCAGTTTCAGCTCATCCTTGAAAGCATTTGGTGGTGACATTGTTTTGAATTCTGGACATTCTACTAGGTGTGCGATGACATCTCATTGTTTAAATTTGCAATTCCCTGATAGTATATGGTACTGTCCTTTGTTTCACACGCTTACTTGCCATTGGAGTATCTTCCTTGATAAGCACATATTTTTAATGAACATTGATTGTGTACCAGGCATTACATTCTATGCCAGGATCATTCGTTAATCTTTCACAAAGGAAGATATATGCTGAATTTACTATATAGTGGTTGCTAAAAAACAAACATTCACTTTCTCAGGAAAGTGAAAGTTTACATAATGGCCAAGTGATCTTTTCCATAAGAAAATTCATCATGAACAAAATGGTGCATAAAATCTCATGCTCTTTTCCCTTCTAAAGTGGCTTTCTCCACTGAGAAAAATATGCATATGCCACACATTGGTAAGAAGTGTGAGGCACATAATACTCTCCTAGCATATGATATAATAATTTCAATCTTAAAATACACCCAACAAGAATGTGTACATATATTCATCAAAAGGCATGTATAGTAATATTCATAACAGTATTAGGAACTGAAAAAGAAAAACAGAAAAAACTAGAAGCAACTAAACTGTGTTACCAGCAGACTGAATACATAATTTGTGATGTACTCATTCATGTGGTGAAATAAAAAAAAATTTAAGAAGCAGCAAAGAAAATGAACGCACAGATTCTGGCTACAAGCAACAACCTGGATGACTCTCTCGAACATATTAGGCAACAGAAACCAGGCATAGAGGAGCACAAGCTATGCACTTCAACTTATATTCACTTCAAAACCAGGAAGAAATGCTCATGCTGCTGGAAGTCAGGACAGCAGTTACTCTGGGAGCAGGAGTACTTAGGAGCTGTGAGAGGAACAGGTTGGGAGGGACTAGGAGGTGGAGGAGGTGCCCTCTCTTAGCTGGGAAGTCCTTTACATGGTAGTCTTTACTAAGTTAAAATCTTGTATACTTTTAATTTGTGCTTTCTTTAAATATATGAGGTCTGACAATAATTTTGTGTATTCATTCTAGAAAAAGTGTTACCTGCCTCATTGCTGAATATCACTATGGTCACCAGATGGCCAGGGGGCGGACTTCTAAGGTGACATAGTAATATCCAGCAATGAGGCACGTAGCACTTTTCCCAGTATGAGTTTGGGAACTTAATTGTCAGCCTTCATATTCTGTGTTCAGTGAAATGTTAACTCTAAAAAACAGAGGTGCTATGTTAACATATTTAATTAACTTTAGTCCTTACACTTTTTATAATGAAAAATTTATATCTTAAATAAAAATAAATCTATATTCATAGGCAATTATTAATAACATACTGACAAAAGAGTAAAATACTAAATCTAGATATTTTTGTATACCCCTATACTTGAAAAAGTTTGAAATAGAACAAAATAAACACTTACATTCTACATTTAAATAGTTTTTGTTTGTGTGTATATACTTTACAAATCTTCACACATTTATCTTTTTACTATGAAATCATACTTTTGAATTCTAATATTCTTTCACAAACACACATGAATTTTGTTATCACATCGTAACAAACTGCTAAAGGATACTAAGGTTTATGTTGTTTGCATCCTGGGAGGATATTGTAGGAAGGGATCCCTTCAGGGTATAATTGTGTTTTTTCTCTCCCCCAGATGTGTCCTGAAAAGTTAATGACTGACCATGGTGAAACTAATTGGAAGCTATGAGGTGTGACTGGATGGGACAGTTGCAAGCACAGTGTGCACAATGTTGTAGAATTCCACAGTGCCGACTTCAGTTTGGGGACTAGGCAGAAGGAACTTTGTATTTTGGTATCTCTGAAATCTGGTTTTTATGGATATATATTAATGTTTGCACATATTTATAGTGTCCATGTGACATCTTGACAGAAGCATATAATATGCAATAATCAAATCAAGATTATTGTCATATCCATCTCTTCCAACATTTATCATTTCTTTGAGTTGAGAATATACAAATCTTCTCTTCTAGCTTTTTACAAATATACAATAAATTGTTAACTATAGTCACCCTATTGTTCTATTAGACACTAGAATGTGTTCCTTCTATTTTTGTACTTGTTAAACAACCCTTCTTCATCCCCCCTCCCTAACACCTTTCCAAGTTTCTTTTAACCACTATTCTATTCACTGTTGCTATCCTATTAATTTTTTAGCTCTCACATATGGGCGAGAATATGTGATATTTATCTTTCTGTGTTTGACTTAATATAATGTCCTCCAGTTTCATCCATGCTACTGCAATTAACAGGATTTCATCCTTTTTACGGTTGAATAATATTACATTATTTATATGCGAGTATACCACATTTGTAATCCATTTATCCCTTGACATTTAGATTAATTTCATACCTTGGCTATTGGAAATACAGTTACAGTGAACATGAGGGTACAGATATCTCTTCAACATACTGATTTTCATTCTTCTGGATATATACCAGCAGTAGGATTGCCAGACAATAGGTAGTTCCATTTTTAGTTTTTTGAGGAATCCCCAGACTGGTTTCCATAGTAGCTATACTAATTTCCTTCCCCACCAACAGTGTGGGGTCAATGAAATCTGAATCTATTCCTTTTGTATGATTTTTTAGAATTTCAGATTATTACACGGATAATTACAGTTGAGTTACATAGTTGGCTTTTGTGTGGATAAAGTCAGAGTTACAGGTATGTCTTTGTCCCAGAAAATATGCAATATACCCACACAAGTACTCTATTGGGTAGAAATTTATCCAATCCCTTCTCCCACCTTTCCCCTAATTAAATGTCATTGAGTTTTGCTTCCATATAAATTTATAGGTGTTGAGTACTAATGTAATTCTAATTTAGTATTGAGTACTGTTATTATTTGTTTTCCTATTCTTGTAATGATTCACTTAGGAGAATAGTCCCCAATTCCATTCATGTGTTACAAAAAATACCATGTCATCTTTTTTTAAGGCCGAAACGTATTCCATGACTTCCACACATCTCATTTCATTAATCTATTTATGAATTATTACTTAGGTTATTTCCACATCCTTATGATTATGAATTTTGCTGCTATGAACATTCAAATGCCTTTTTTTATAAAATTCTTTTTCCTTTTTGTAAATCCCTAGCAGGGGTATTGCAGAATCAAACATAGGTCTACTTTTAGTTATTTGAGTAAACTCCATACTACTTTCTATAGAGCTTGTATTACATCTTAAGATATAAAATCAACATATTTAAACCATAACTTTCATATATGCTAACAACAGTCAAGCTGAGAGTCACATCAAAGATTCAATATTTTTCAAGGTACCATCAATGAAAATGAAATACCTTGGAACAAAGAAGGTGAAAGATCTCTATGGTGAGAGTTATAAGACATTGAGAAGGTAAATTGCAGAGGATGTTAACAGATTTTAAACATACTACATTCATGGATTGGCACAATCAATAGTATTACAAAGGCCCAACTACCCAAAGTGATTCAAAGAATCAATACAATCTTCATTAAAATACCAACATCATATTTTTGAGATCTTGAAAAAATAATCCTAAGCTTTGTATATAACCAGAAGAGGCCCTGAAAATCCAGTGCAATCCTACAAAATAACAACAAATCCAAAGGCATCAGTTTATCAGACTTCAAACGATAGTGATCAAAACAGCATAGCATTGGCATAACATGTAGACCTTTGGATCAGAACAGATAATCTAGAGATGAAACCATCTTGATACAAAACTCTTATAAATTAAACAAAAACACACACTGGGGAAAAGAATCCGTATTCAATAAATAGTACTGAGAGAACTAGATAACCACATGGAAATGCCTGAAATAGGATCCAGCACCTCTCACTAACTCACAAAAATTAACTCATGATAGATAAAAAGATTTAAACCTAAGACATGAAACTATAAAAATCCTAGAAGTGTGAGATAACCCCTTAACAATATCAGTCTAGGGAATTTATGAAGAATACTCCATTGGCAGTTACAACAACAACAACAACAAGAAGAAATAAATGGGACCTAAGCAAATTAAAGAGCCAAGGACATACTCAACAAAGCTAAGAGACAACCTACAGAATGAGAAAAGATATTTGCACTGCAAAGGGCTGATACCCAGAATCTATAAAGAACTCAAACAAATCAACAAGATCAAACAATACCATTGAAAAGCTGGCAAAAGTCATGAACAGAAACTTTTCTTATGAAGATAGAAATGGCCAAAAACACACACAAAAATGCTCATCATCTCTAACCATCAGGTAAATGAAAATCAAAATGACATTGAGAGGCCACATAACCCCAGTGAGAATGGCTCACATCATAAAGCCCTAAAGCAACAGATGTTGGTGGAGATGCAGAAAGTTATACCCATACTCTGTTGGTGGGAATGCAAACTCTTATGAGTATTTTACGGAGTAATTGTTCAAAACAGTTTAAAGACC
This sequence comes from Arctocebus calabarensis, assembly GCA_963573935.1. Taxonomy (NCBI): domain Eukaryota; kingdom Metazoa; phylum Chordata; class Mammalia; order Primates; family Lorisidae; genus Arctocebus; species Arctocebus calabarensis. The sequence continues at coordinate 5,443 of CAUYON010074038.1, read as the reverse complement.
CCACTTAATTCATAGGTACTACTCTTTACAACTCAGTTATGTTCACATTTTTCCCTCAGTCTTCACATCACTAAGCTAAACATGACTGTATTTATGTTCTTCTCAAGATTTAGCAGTGCTAATAGTGAAGAATTTATTTCCTAGAGAAAAAAAAACAGAATACAAGGAGAAACCTGGGTCAGAAAGTCAAATCTCAGATATCGAGTTAAAATTAAAAATTAAGAATCGACTTAAATAAAATCAGGGTAAGGGTCAATAATAGTAGCAGCAGAAGCAAATTTTTTATTGTTGCTAATCTGACAGGCATTGATCATTAAACTTCTCCAAATCAAATGATTATTTGAAAATATTCTAAAAGGGAAGGTTTCAAATTGCTTCTCTGGATAAGGATATTGACCATCTGGATCATTCTGCTTCCAGTCTGATCAGATTAAAAATCTATGGCAAAGATCACTAATGTACAAAACAGAATTGCTGATTATTAATGCAGTAAGACACGGTCTGTAACACAAAACACTAGGTACAAACATATAATTCTTAAAAAAATCTTTAAAATGTTTGATTATTGCACTTAAAATGACATTAGACATAATGTCTACATGTTGTATATATATATATATATATAGATGCATTTATACAGATCAAAGACAAGTATAATCTGATTACTTGTCCACTTCTATGAGCTACTTATTAAACTGAGGAAGCAGAAAAGTATTTTTTAAGATTCTTTTTGTGTATCAGTTAAATTGTAGGCCAGACTTTCTAAATTCACTAAATATGCTAATCTGATGTATAGACTTTCTTTGTGCAATGAAACCACTGTTCTCAAGGCTTTTAGAAATGCATGGTTAGCTACTAAACTAGCTTCAATAAGAGATTCCCCAGAGCTTTATTTATCAGTGAGACATTCCAAATCTTTCTAAAAACATATCTGAGCATTCATGCGTATGCATATACAAACATGTATACTTCTCACTCCATATAGATGTATTTTTAAAAGAGACACCTAGGTGGATATACACTTGAAACAGACTATTGATTAGATCTTAAAAAGAAATATTGTCTTTATTGAACATGATATTGTTGATGGTTATTTAATTTTCTGCCCCATTGTTCCTTAGAATTGAAGATGATGCTAAAGATGGTGGTGGTGGTGGTGATATATATAAATCTCAGTAACCATGTGCTAATGTTGCTATCAGCTTTCTCACACACAGTATGTCATTTAATTCTCTCAAAATTTCAAGAAGTTTTACCTTTTTACAGAAGAGGAAATTGGAGACTAGCTATGTTAAATACCTTCTAAATTCACACATACAGTTATACCCAGCTAGTAAACAATGTACCCTTTAGTACATATTGGTTATTTAGCAAGTATTTGTAAATAAATGCATAATGAGTGACTGAGTAAGTTCTGATGTACATAACTGAACAGCAAATTTGTTACATAGTGTTACAATAAAAGAACAGCTTTCCAAACTACTCAGTATATGCCAAACTGTTTTCCAGAGCAATTCAAGGCTCTGTTAAATTCTATTAAAATAGTATTTTGTTTTGTTTTAGTTTGCTTTTTCTCCATTGCCTTAGATACTCTGACACATTTTATGTTCTACTTAGCTTATCCAATTGGATGTTTTTCTTAAATTAGATACCTACAAAATATTTATGAATTTATCCAGAAGGACGGCATTGGAAATCTGTTTTTAGAAGAGCACTGGGGCAGGACTGAGCAAAGTTGTCTGAACAGGGAATGAGAGAGTCAAATGTGCTTATAAGCACCTCCATTAAAGGGTTTATGAATGTGTCACATACAACTCCCTGCCTAAATGTACTGAAAATAGAAAAATACCCAGGTGAATATTTAGCCAGAATGATATAAAAACAAGTAGTTGAGCCAGTTGAATAAATTAGGCTCAACAAAACACTATACAGTACCTTGCAAAAATATTTGTATTTTGTTCAATGAATAAACTAGATGATATGAGATCTGATTTTCATCTTTAATCACTGTTATTTTATGAGTCACTGTCACTTTTTCACTAAACCTTCAGAAAATGAATACAGTAGCTATCCTACCTTTTGCTTTGACCCTGAATTCACAGAGGAAAACTTATAAATATGTAAGGACTTTTTGGGAAATAACACTTGAAATACTATTGAAGAAAGATTATATTAATAATTATTTACTTTCAATTTTTTTACATTTTGACATTTTTCATGGTCCAAGGAAAGAACAAGGGAATTATACTCAGATTTGTATTTTGAATAACTGAATTAACTGGAAGCAAATTAAAGTTGGTCTGACCAATGAAATTGCACTACAGGGAAATAAACTGCTTGCAGTTATCTGGAATTGTTACTCTACCTCAATGGTATCTCTTAGGCAAGAACAGTGTTTCTCGAATTTCAGCATACATCAGAACCATCCACAAGGCTTAATAGAAATGCAGATCAGGGGGTCCCAGAATTTGCATTTCTAGCAGGTCTCCAGCTGATTCTAATGCTGTTGGTTTCAGGGATACACTTGGAGACTTTGATAACCACTGAGCTAACAGTTCTTCTGAGACAGCGAGTACATCTACATTCTATAGAAAATACATGACTCTCTATTGAAAGAGATTTCTTAATGTTGACTTACTAGCAAAACCACTTCCAAGAATTTTGAGTGGGAAAACGAGTGGGCATTTTTACTTCCACATTGCGCATGATAGTATGGATGACCATACATTAACACAAAAATCTACATCTTATGTGAAAAATAAGTTACGTATTAATATTAATAAGTCAAAAGTACACAATTTCTACCACATTGGCAGCAGATGATGATGGGAAAGGGGAAGTATGTGGTGGTATTAAATATACCAACCAAATGCAAAACCCATAGACTAGGTAGAGAAGCAGGGTTTTTTGTTTAGTATTTGTTTGTTTGTTTTTTATTGAATATATGTGAGGAAAGTATATTACAATTTTAAAGACAAATATAAAGAGTTAGGGTACTCTTTTAGTTGTTTTAAAGTAGACCCTAGCTTATTGTTAATTATAGTCAATTTGCTGTACTGTCTAACATTATTTTTGCACCCATTCACCATCCCCACTTTACCCATCCCTGCTACCCAACCCAGCCTTTGGCAATCATCACTCAATTGTCTCCTTGAGATTAATTCATTTTAATATTTAGCTCCAATATATGAGTGAGAACATGTTTGGAATGTTCCTAACAAAAATGTTAAATGCCTAAGGTGATGGATACCCAATTAACCTGATTTGGTCAATTCACATTGTAGGCCTGTACCAAACTGTCACATGTACTGCATAAAAATTATTACAAAAAGGATTAAGACAAGAGTTCAAAGATAACTTTAATAGTGAAGAGACAAATAAACGGGATTATTCTAAGAAGAAAAATTGTGATAGTAAAAAAGATTAAATTAAATGAAAAGTACTTGATGAAATATAGAAGATACTGAATTATTCAATAGAAGCTGGCCAATATAATAAAACAGACTTACCTGGTAATGTGTCCATCAGCACGTCTGAGGTTCTCACTGAAGCAGTTAGGGGATAAATGGTTAAGCTTGACTATGTCCATTTTCTTCAGGCTTCAGAATTCCAAACACCGTGCATTTGCTACTTTGATGAGAAGAAAGGCAGAAAGTGAGATCCTTAAAAATGCATTTGGGAAACAGAAACAGAAGGTCATCAATTATGATACTTCATAACAAAGATGGTACCACAAAGTCTTCCACTGAAAACACAAGTGCAGAAGCAGGCCAACTATCTAGATTAAAGGAAAAGTACAATTTTAAAAGTTGCCTTTTCAGCAGGAAAGGGCCCTATCTCTATTGAGAAAACATAGAAGGCAAAGAGTGTGAGCTCTTGTAAGAAAGATTTGAAAGATTTTCCTTCCTTATATATTTCCCAGGCTGTGCAGTGTTTACTACAGAACAGACTCTCAACAAGTATAATGCTTTCTTGTGGGAATGGGATGGAATAAAATGTCTTAAGGCTACATACACCCTCTGTGAAATTTCCCTATTGAAAATAGGTAACCTAAGTCTAATCAATTCAATATCTAAAATCTAATTGACAGAAAATGCAGAGGGCAAAGGAACAAATTCAATGGCATCAAGAGGAAACAATCTGAGAAATACAAAATGTATGACACTCCATAAGACAAATTATTGGGTTTCCTCAAAAGTCAGTAAAATTCATAAAGAGAGGGTATTGTTTTCAATTAAAAGGCAATGAAAAAGAAATATACTGTCTTTAATTGGATTCTATTTTGAGCAAACCAATTGTTTGATCCGTCGAGAGGTTGAACATGTAATAGATGTTAGGTGATATTAGGGAATTTTGCTAGATGTGACTGAAGTGTTGGGTAGCATTATATGTAATGTCTTTATTTATTAGTGATTCCCAAACTGAAATAGGTAGTGTGAATGTCATGCTTTTTGTAATTTACTATAAAATTACTTCAGCAAAAAATACAGATGAAGCAATCTTCCAAGTGTTAATTGTTGAATCTCATGATGTGTATATATATATTGATGCTAATTAATATGCTTATTTTTTGAATATTTAAAAATTTTAGAATAAATTGTGGGTGCATGTGGGAGCACTTAAGGGAAGAGTCACATCTTGATGTGCTTGCATTGCTGGTAATAATGATTTAATAAGCTTAAAACCAATATACAAGTATTAGTTAGTTATGCTATGAATTGAATTAAGAAAATGATTGCAGAAGATGGGCAAAGGAAAACAGAAATGGGAGAGAAATGGATGCGAGAACACTAAACCCAGTGCAACGTGCTGCTGGAGGCCTGGTGACTTTTAAACTCCAGAAGTGTCTTGCTAAACTGTTATCCCTCCATCGCCTCCACTTCTGGCTGTGGAGGTCTCTAAACAGGTGAGGCTTGCCCAGATGAGAAGGGCTATTTGCTCTGAGGGAAGTAGTGCTTTTGTAAAGTTACAGTATGCAGAAAGTTTAAATCTTGTTAAAGACTGCAAGATTTATTCTGGTCCAGATAAAGAGATAAAATCTCATTTCTTCTCTCACCTTGGTATGACCAGAAGTATCTGTCTGAGCAACAAGCTTCTTGAGTATTAATTGTCACGTCTGTGATTTGTGCGCATGGCCTAATAGGGGTCTTCTCTGGCATCCTGCCCTTGGACTGTTTTTCATGTTCCAATGTTCTGTTTTGTTAAAGATCATAAATACCTTAGAGCAATAAAAATAAAAAGTAAATCCATTCAAGTAACATAGTTAAAGAAATAGTTTAGTTAGGAAAATGCAAGTGCCGCAAGAACCATATCATCATTTGCCCTTCCCTCATGAGAAGAAATGAGATTTGTGATTAAAACAATGCATATTGTTTTATTTTCAATTGCATATTTTAAATTAGACAAAAGTTTAATAACCAAGATCTATACAGAACTTCAATTA
>CAUYON010074035.1:0-25513 GCA_963573935.1 Arctocebus calabarensis | reverse complement strand
ATAGAGTGCTGTGGCATCACAGCTCACAGCAACCTCCAATTCCTGGGCTCAAGCGAGTCTCCTGCCTCTGCCTCCCAAGTAGCTGGGACCACAGGCGCCCGCCACAACGCCTGGCCATTCCTTGGTTGCAGCCATCATTGTTGCTTGGCGGGTCTGGGCTGGATTCGAACCTGCCAGCTCAGGTGTACATGGCTGGCGCCTTAGCCCATTGAGCCACAGGCGCCGAGCCAATTTTATTTATTTTTTTAGATAGAGTTTTACTAGATCACCCTCCATAGAGAGCCATGGCATCAAAGTACACAGCAACCTCAAATACTTAGGCTCCAGCCCTTCTCTTGCCTTAGCTTCCTAAGTAGCTGAGAGTATGGGCACCCACCACAACATCCGGCTATTACTTGTTTTGTTGTTGCAGTAGTCATTGTTGTCAAACCCACCAGCCTTCGTATATGTGGCTGGCGCCCTAACCACTGAGATTTGAGTGCCGAGCCTTGCCCTTCTTTTTAAAATTTTATTATTATATTTTAAATTTTTGTTTTTAAGTGCTCTCCCTTTATTTCTCATTCCTTAATGTCTCTTCACTCAGAGGTGAAGGCACTCTAACACAAAGCAAGCTGAACTAAGTCTTTAAAGAGAACAGGTGACTGATAAAAGACATAGAAAAACAGTAGAGAAAAAAATCAATAAAATTAAAATCCCATTCTCTGAAAAAGAAAAAGTATAATAAACCTCCAGTGAGAATGGCTTAATGAGAGAGAAGACAAAAATCACCAATATCAGAAATGAAATAGGGAATATTACTAGAGATCTTATGGCCCTTTAAAAAGATAATGGTCTTAAACAATCCTGGGATCAATTGCTTTTGTTCATTAATTGACAATTAGAATAAAAGAGACCAATTCTTCATAAGCCACAAGCTACCAAAAATCCATCAAGATGAATAACTTCTAACTATTAAAAAAGATTCATTTATAATTTTAAATAACCAGAAAAAGGTTGGGCATGGGACCCTGGGAGACCAAAGTGAGATAATAATAGAGGCTAGGAGTTTGAGACAAGGGTGGGCAACATAGTCACATCCTGCCTTTTCCAAAGAAATAAGAAAACTTAGTTAGGCATAGTGGTATGTGCCTGTAGTCCCAAGTACTTGGGAGGCTGAGGTAAGAGGATCACTCAATTCTGGAAACTTGAGGCTGCTATGAGGTGTGCTCATGCCACTATACTCCAGTCTGGGTGACAGACCTTGTCTCTAAAATAATAATAATGATAATAATAATAATAATAATAAAGCCAAAAAATTAAATGTGTAATAGTCAAGTCATGTTTGACTTCTACAATTCCAAAAAGTGCTCAACATGACTTGTAATCACCTTTTGTTGTCAGTATATATTGAATATTACAATTTTAATACAGTCTTTTCCTCTCTTAGAATGTGAGTTTCTTTGGCACCGTCTGTACATACGTGTGGATGTATGAGTGTATATAGATGTGTGTGTGTGTATATATATGTGTATATATGTGTATGTGTGTGTTTCTATACCATGGAATACTATGCAGCCATAAAAAGGAATGAAATAGTCTCATGTCATTTATAATAATGTGGATGGAACTTGAGCCCATTATTCTAAGTGAAGTATTTCAGGAATGGAAAACTAAACACACTATGTTCTCACTAGAAAGTGGAAGCTAACAGATGGGCACACACAGGCACCAAGCAATATGAAAGACATGAGAAACCAAGAAGGAGGGAGGACAGAGTGGTGGGTGTGAGATTACAAACTTAACGGTTGGTACAATGAACACTGTTCTGGATATGGGCACACCAAAAGCCCTGGCTTAAACATTATACAAGATATCCCTGTAACTAAAACACTTGTACCTCCTTTATTAATATTTTGAAATAAAAATAAATGTTTTCATATATCAATCATATCTTAATACATTAGTTTTTAAAAATGAATAAGCAAAATATTTTTCCCCATATATTTCACAATGAACTACTCATGTAAGTATTCTGAAAATTTAAAAGTACTCATGAAATGTACATAAAATAAATACAATTTCATGTTTAAGAAATTAGATTGCAGAGATTATTCATGGAATATTATTCAGACAATTGTCAGTCACAAAGGGAGGTGAATTTTAATTTGTTGCACAGGAGAAGAGTTAAGGAGTTTTAGGAATGGCATCATCCAATTTACTTAAAAAATAAAACACCTTAATATTCACTATGGAACATTAATCACAGCAAGCAGGAGAGACAGGAGGAAGTTGTTGCTGAGATTCATTTGAGAAATTTTGTAGCTTGGAAAAATCTAGATAGGCTATTGGATATTTATTTCTCCCATTATTCACGATAAAGAGTTATCTTATCAGCTAATGTGTCATGATTATGCCCTCAGTAAGTAGTTCCCTGTCTAGGCTCACATATGTGATGATAACATCCATTAATGGGATCAGATTAATTCCCCTCCACCTGATTTGTATTAATCAAACAAATTGATTCCTCAACCAAAACTGTCTTTCAGTCTTTCTAGAGAGTGTTAAAAATGTCAATATTCTAACTATTTAAAAAACTAACAATACTTTTAACAAGTATTTAAACTGGCATTTGATTTGCATATCCACTTTTGAGGGAGATGATCAGAATGACTCAATACTGAAAAATAATCAGTAAAGTAGCAAAGCATCTTAATAATGTGTAGGAAAATATTACATGTTTTAGATCAATGGGAGTAACAACTGAGTTTGTACAAAAAAGCTAAATAGATAAAGAGGCTCTTTTTTCATTATGTTGAAATTGACCTACCTTTGTGTAGCTAGAGTAGCTCCACAGTAGTAACAAAACATTAGACAGGAGCCAGAAGCCCCAAATCCAGGTTTGATGTCTTCAACTTACTGGATATAAGGGCTTGTAACCATTACTTAAACCTCTCTGGGCTATAATTACTTTATCTTTAAAAAGCAGTAGTAAGCATGATGGAGATTAATATCCCATTCAGCTCTGAAGTAGTCTTTGCCTTGTGAAGTGTGAAACATAATCCATTTGTGCAAGAAAGGAATAATAAAGGTCACAAAGGGAAAAGCTGAGATTGGACATATAAAAATCCATTTTGTCTTCAGCCACACAATAGCCTCTTTTGCAGAAACGCTTTCATTCACCTCCCCATTCAGTCAGAACTATTGTTCTCAAAGGAGTAAAATTTTACAAGATAGCTAAAGAAAAAAAGGTAGATACATGAAATCCATTTTGGCCTTATAGGAATTAAAACAACTAATATAAAAATTCACCAAGAAACTTTAGAAAATTAATCATCAAATCTTACCTGAAAGATATGAGGCACCACAACTCATTCTTCAATTTCTAATTTATCTAATTAGTCTAGTTCCTAACATACTGTAACAAATCCATTTATTTGCTAATTCCGAAGATGTTCATTGTGTTTCTAATATAATACAGCCAACAAATACAAAGTATCTACTATATGCCAGATGCTGTGCTATAAATAGCACAAATTGTCCTTACTCCAGTGGACAAGTAAAACAAATAAATGAGGAGAATGATAGCTTGTGATAAGTAATTAGAAGAAAATAATCATGAGGTTATGAAAAATGAGTATTATAGGGAGTCCCATATTCTCTCATAAGAGCTTTATGTCCAAGAAACCAATAGACTAGATATACTTTAATTTTATAAAGATGAGATTCCTATGCCTCCATGATAATGACAAGATGAAATAGTTAAAATCATCCTACCTTTTAAAACTACTGTATACCTCAATAATTCAGAGTCATATAAACACAGAATTTTAAATATTACCCATTCATTTACTTATGGACTTCAGAGGACATTTAATCCAATTTATTTAATAAATATATTTTAAAGATAAGTTAAAATACAGATTTCTAAAAAGTATATCACTTTGCCAAAAATATCCAAGTAGTTAGTGGTCAAGCAAGGTAAGGAACCCAGGTATTCTTGAAAAACAGTCAAGTTTTCTTTTTATTATGTGTGAGTTTTCATATTTATTTATTTTATTTTTTGAGGCAGAGTATCAAGCTGTCGCCATGGGTAGAGTACCATGGTGTCATAGCTCACAGCAACCTCAAACTCATTGGCCTAAGCGATGCTCTTGCCTCAGCCTCCCAAGGAGCTGAACTACAGGCATCCGCCACAACACTCAGTGATTTTTTTTGTTGTTGTTCTCATTGTTGTTTTAGGAGGCCTGGGCCAGGTTCAAACCTGCCAGCCTCGGTGTATATGGCCAGCGTCCTACCCACTGAGCTACAGGAGCTGCCCTATGTGTGAATTTTTAAACAATAACTACTATCCAAAGAATGGCCAGCTAAGAAGCATTTGTGCTTAGTCAGCCTTGAAGAGATTCTTTGAATAATCAAGTTAATTAAAATGGTATGAACTTTCTCAAAATACAAATATTTGGGGGTAGAATCAGTGGTATTCCTTACTAGATGTCTAGCACTTTATGATTTAAATCAGAAAACCAAGATGTGAGAACAGATCAGTATAATACGAACATAAGGGGGGAAAATCCAGAAAACTATTTTTACTAAGTGTAAACAATTTTTTCTACTGAAGAGTAGAGAGAAAGGGGATTTTTTTCATTGGACATGGTGGGAAGGTGAGGACTTACTCATCCAGTTGAATGGAGAATGGCAGGACTAACTAATACGTTAATTGCTCATTGAACTTAGTTAAAAAAAACTTTGTGAGAAAGATTAAAAAGATATTCTTGACAAGTAGCTTAGCTATTGGAAAAGTTAAGAGGTGAAAGCCAGGCTTTCAAAATGAATATCTCAGGGAGTTTTGGGGAAAAGCGAAGATGTAAGGAGTGAACATTTTGATGACAGCTGATGGTGTTAACAAACAGAAGCCACTATACATATCTAAGAGATTTTAATTTTTTGATTTTTACTACTTTACAATACCTAAAATAGCATACATACATATGCAAGCGTGCACTTTTCCTGTCCAGTCTTCCATTCCAAGACTCAGTGTAAATAAATGGTCATGGGAGGGAAAAGAGAAAGGGATGGAGAAAGAAAGGGAAGGAGGGAAAAGAGAGAGAAGGGGAGTGGAGGGAGAGGAAGGAAAGATGTCCTGTACAATACAAATAAGCTACTAGTCACTCTCACCTAAACTATGAAGATGTAAAACGGATAAGAAAAAAAATCGGTGCATTGTGCCTTCAAGAGCCATCTCTTGAGACTGCCAACCTCTTTTCCTTTTTTTTTCTTTTTCTTTTTTCTTCCTTCCTTCCTTTCTTTCTTTTTTATTTTTTCTTTTTCTGAGCGCTTGCTGTTAAGGAAGGAAGCCCACTCTACACAGGCAACGACATTCCCTGGCCAGGCCAGGTTTATGAGAAGCTGCTGGCGCTCCGTTCCAATGGAGCCGGTGCACCGCGCTCTTCTCTTCCTTAGCCCTGTGAAGGGTCTGGTTCTACTGCCGGCGTTGGCTCTGTTGTGTAAGGACCAAGGGACAGAGTCACACGGGGAAAGACTTTTTGTTACTAAATTGTGCCTTTCCCTGCAAGGGAATACTGGAGCGGCCCTACCCATCCTCCAAGCCGCTGGCTCTTCCCGGTTCTCTGGCCGGTGGCGTCTTCCCTCTGCTCCACACTCCCTCCATCGCGGCTGGGGCTGTGTACCTGCTCCGTGCAGTGTATTTTTTAGAGGGCCAAGTACTAAGCACCGCCTACCGTGGTAAGTGGCCGGCCTCTCTGTCCTACTGTGCGGTCGGGATTGGCCGGCAAGACAGGGTCGCCCAGGCCCGCCCCCGCGCCCCTTTGCAGCTCTGGGTCTCCGGTTTTACCTGAAGGCGGAGAGCCGGATTCCCGCGGGCGCTGGAAGCAGGTGGAGGGGCGGCCTCGCTCTGCCGTTGGCCGCTGCTCCATCCGTGAGTTTTACGAACCGTTCCTCAGTACCAAGGCGTTTCAGGTGCTTCATCTCACCCCCTCGTCTGCTCTCACGGTACAAAGCACCTGCACGTTTTTAAAGCCGTGTCTCTTCCCGCTCAATGATCCGAGAAGGGACAGATTTTCTACAGTCCGCAGACTGCGGGGAGCTGTCCGCGGTGCTGAAGTCTCCCAGAGGTTTATCTTCACCAGCGCCCGCGGGGTTGGACCGCACGTCTTCATCGCTTTCGGGTTCCCCAGGCCGTGGAGAAGTGGACGATTTTCAGGATTGTGAATCTCTCTCCGTATCATGGCCCACGTGAGACACTTTCGGACGTTAGTTTCCGGATTTTACTTCTGGGAGGCAGCAGTGTTATTCAGGTGGGGCCATTTGTATTTCACAGCAACCACTGGTTATCACTCTCACTGGGAAATTTGCAATTCTATATTGACTTGTTGAAAGCATCCCTTAAATCCTTTTGTTTTCTATCTGAAATTATCTAGCAGCCTATCTAGTTAGATCTCGAGAAACAGACAATTTGCTCCATCTTCATTGATCAGTGAGTTTATTTTAGTAACTGACCCTTTATTTGCAGCTGAGCTTACCTGGAAAAAAAGTTTCAAAAGACTACATTTTCTCTCTCCAATTGCTTTTAAAGTTTCCCCTTTCTAAGTGAATTACAATATTTTCTGGGTGTTTCCTTTTTTGAAAGCTGAAATATTTAGTAATTACAAGTGAGACATTACTAACTTTTCAAAAGGCAGAAATGTAGAACATAAACATTTACTGATCCGAGAAACTCTGAACGTTGTTGATACATGCAGACATTAACTTAAATGAATACAAAATAAAGGCCTTGCAAGTACTATTTTATAATGACCTACTTCAGGTAATATATGAAGGGAAAATCATGACTAAATTGTTGCATGTGTTGTGTGTCAAGAATGATCTTTTTTAAAGAAAGTAATATTAAAACAAACTCATTAAACTAAAAACATTTATGACATCATTTTTTATCATGTTTCAGTCATATTTGATAGGTTTATTTTTTAACATTTAAGAGCATAAGACAAACTAGGCAAAGTTTGAGAAAATTTCTTATATTCTTAATCAAACCCTATAGCAAAGCATGGTACTAACTGCTTGTATAGATTTTTGAACCACCAATATAATTTTTATTTCGCTATTATTATATAATTACTATAAAATTTCCATTTTATGGCTCACAAGCTTTTCAAAAAAATTCAAGCCAAATTCTTAGAGTAACTAAGTTATATGTACAGTGACTTCTACTTAAAGTATGTAAACATGCTTTTCTGCATTTCTGTGTCAATTTTTCATCTTTGGGCTACCTTAAGAAATATAATTTATCTTCTAAAACAGCCATATAGGAAGTAATGTTGTTTTGATGTGCCTGTAGTTAATAGGAACGAGTTGTGATTATTGTATTTCTGAAATTGTTGATTTTCTTTAAAGGGTCAAACTATTTTAAATCAGATTATTTTCAATGAGAAACATTTTCATACACGGTAGTAAATTTTTGTAACTTATAGTTGTCAAAACATTGGTATGTGGTAATCATAAAGTGCATGGTGCTCTTACCTGGATAAAAATTTCAAGGAAAGGAGTATGGAATTTAGTTTACAATGGAAATCAAAGATTTTTACTATAACTTACTTCATAACATCTTAGATGAAAATATGCATTTTTCTAGCACTCCTGGAGGCCAAGGCGGGTGGATTGCTTGAGCTCATGAGTTTGAGACCAGCCTGAGCAAAAGTGAGACCTTGTCTCTGCTAAAAACAGAAAAACTGAGGCAAGAGTATCACTTGAGTCCAAGAGTTGGAGGTTGTTGTGAGCTATGATACCATGACACTCTATCCAGGATGATAGCTTGAGACTCTGTCTCAAAAAAAAATGCATTTTTTTCAAAGAAATAAGATTAGCTTAGTTGATAGATACTTAGATTTAGGAATTTTAAGGTCAGTACAATGTTTTAATCAATTAGGTCAAATTTGTATAGTGGCAATTCACCAGGATAATTTTATATTATATTCTCAGATTCATAACCTTCAACACTAGATCCTCTGATTTTTGTCTTTTTTATTGCAATTCATGCAAAATGTATTTCAAATTAATGATTGTGATAAGAATTTATCTTCATTAATTAAATAAGGTTAGTTAAGAATGTGTTTTATGAATAGCCCCAAAATATAATCCCTTGACAACATAGAGAAATTTACACCAGACTCATATTCCTCATCAAATTTTTCCATCTTTTTGTCACAATTACTTTGTTTTCTATCCTAGATGAGAATAGCTCATCTCTCTATGAAAAGCTTTAGCCATATGTAAAAAATTTAAGGATTTTCACTTTTAGTGAAGACACTTGAAGGAGGATTTCCTGTATGTAGTTAAGAAAGTCGAAACTCCCTCTTGTGGAACAGTTTTGAAAAATAAATGCCCTTTTGGAAATAATTCCTGATTTTCTAAATCTATTCCTGATGTATTAAGCAAAAAGGAAATGAGTAAAGGAAAAACAAATGCAAAAAAGTATTTAGTGTTAATTCTTATATATATAGAAAGCTGATCACTGCTGTTTTGTTCTTTTTTTAATTAAATCATAAAGAAGTAGATCATGTATACATTAATGCATTTGGGGGTACAATATGCTGATTTCATATACAATTTGGAATGCTTATGTCATACTGGTTAATATATCCCTTACCTCATTTACTTAATTATCGTGTTAAGACATTTATACTCTATACTTAATAGAATCAACATGTACCCTTGCAGTATGCACCATAGGTGTGATCCCACCATTCACCCTCCCTCTACCTGACCTCTCCCCTCTCCTGTCATCTCCCTCCCTCCTTCATCCTGGGCCATAGTTGTGATTGATTCTTCATATGAAAGTGTGAGGGATTGTAAATTGGTTTCATAATAGTACTGAGTACACTGGATACTTTTCCCTCCATTGTTGAGATGCTATTCAAAGAATCCTTAATGAATACTACAAAAAACTCTATTCTCAGAAATATGAAAATCTGAAAGAAATTGACCAGTATGTGTTCCCTATTTTATTAGTGTGAGAACTAAAATCCAAAAACCACATATACATGAGTGTGTGTGTATATATATGTAGGTATGTATATATACATCCAAAATATATAAAGAAATACATACATATATATATATATATATATATATATATATATATTAGTTTAAAAGAATCTTTCCAGGACAATTTGGAGGCAAGGATATCGAGGAAAAAACCACAGGTACTTGAATGTAAATAATGCATTGGTACAGGCCTCTGTTTTATAAAATTTCAAATAATTTTTTAAAAATTATTGATACAACATACACAGAAAATGTGCATCAACAATAAGTTTCCATCCAGATAAAGTTTCACAAAGGGAAGACACACAGGCCAAAAGACCACAGACCAAGAAGTAGATGGGTCAACATCACAGTTGCACCTGTCCTGCTCTCTCCCTCCACCACCTCTTTTCCTAGTCACTACCCTGCTCAAAAGTGATTGCTCTCCTGACTTACACAATAAACATGTTGCTCTTGATTTTGAACTTTATAGAAACACTCATTTGAGTCTGCTTTATTTTTATGAACATTACCTTTATCTGATTTCTCCATGTTGGCACATATAGTGGTAGCTTATTTTATTCTTGTTAAAATATGGTATTCTACTTTAGAAGCACATCACAATCAATGTGTCTATTGTCCTGTTGATGAATATTTGGGTATTTTTCAGATTTGAGCTAGTACAGTGATGAATGTCTTAGAATATCTTTCTGTGGATTATTCATTATGCATTTTGGAGGAATTCAACTATGTGGGTTGGGTCCAAGACTTAACAGTGTGTCTTAGTGGGTACTACCAGTTTTCCAAAGTAGTTGTCCCTACTCATGCCCCTGTCATCAATGTGTTAGAGTTACTTTTGCTTTCTAGGATAAACTTTGATCAACGCAACATTATTAAAAATATTTCTAGCATATTATTGTCAGAGGACAGATGATACTGTAGTTTTTTATGTTGGCATAATATCTACTTTTTGATAAATAAACTTCAGTAAGGTAAAAGCAGCAAAAAGAAAATATGGACAGGTACAATATAACTAGAAGTACTCATTGTGAGAATATGTCAGGCATAAGAAATACAAGTTTTAAAGGGGAATTTTTAAGAGGATGATTTTTTAAATAAATACAAGTGAGAAGGCTGCATAAACAGACATAAGTAATCTGAATTTCCAAGCAGTGAAATTTTAAAACATTCATGCTTCTCTATGATATTTCTGTTGCATGAAATGATTCTTCTATGGCTTTTGGATTTTAGTTCTCACACTAATAAAAAAAAGAACAAAGTGTCAGTGTTCAGCTTTCTTTGAAATGCAGAGAAGTGATGATTATGAAGAGCTTGCAGAATGAATTCCAAAAGCAGGAAAATGGCCAAAAATATTAATTTAAATTGATTATTTTCTTACCATACCACTTAATTTTTCATCTTTACAGGTCAATACCAACACAATGTTTGCTACCTGCATAAATTATGGCATGTTGTATCAAAAAATGAATTTTAGATGTCATGGTAATCAAAAATGGGATGTTTGCTTGGTTTGCTTCACAGCCTAAGGAAATCATTTTAGCACAGAGCTCTTAGTTATGTTTTCATGTGTTTTGGAGGAAGTGGGAAAACCTTTTTAATGTTGGCTCTCTTTTCCCATCTAAGACATGGCAGAGCAAATATGCTTCTGTGAATAGAATTTTACTATTATGATGATTTGTTATACACTGTTAGAGTATCAAGATTGCATATAGCTTTTTTAAAAATTTGCTATGTTTAATATATGATTCATCTCTTTTTGCCTGGAAATAATTGTAAATTATCCTGTGTATAGAAGAATTATAGCCCATCTCTTCAGCCAATGCCTTAAGCAACTTGCCCTGAAAATTTACAGCACAACTTGGAAAATATTTCCTTTTATATATATCTTTTCCCTCTCTTAACGAGACAACCATGTATTGAGGCAAGCTAATTACAAATTATGTGTTTAATGTATGATGTTAAGCAATTCAACAAGATTTATTCACCAAATTCTGTGCACAAATTCTTGTGCAAAGTGCAGTTTAGCTATGGATGAGTGAACAAATAGCATTTTCCATCATGGAACTCAGAGTCCCTAGAAGAAAATGCAAAGGGTCAAGCGACAAAAGAAAAACACAAATAGTGATGTTTTAGGAAAGAGAAACAGGAAAGCTATGAAAAAGGCTTGGTGCTTGTGACTCTTTGTAAGATACTTTTTCAATGGGCACAAAATGATATATAAAGGGAATATTCTTTGCAAAAGGGATGATATAAATATATAATACATGTGATATATTATAATATATGAATTGTGATGGTCTAATTCAGTGGAAGAAATTACAGTTTATGATTTAAATCTTTATTTATAATATTAGCAAGAGCTATTGAGCTGGATATTGCAAAAAACCTGAGAAAATATGGAGGAATCCTAGTATTCTTGCACAATAGATAATGAAGAAAGTTTAGAAGCAGATAATTTAATTATAAATGGGTAGTTATCATTACAGGAATAGTCTTTCAACTTTACTCAAATATTTCTATAAATCCCTCCCCTCCAGAAGTAGAGTTTAATGTTTACATTCAGGCCCTGGCTTCTAAAGAAGCCATGTAGGTAAATGAGGAGGTGGGCATGGGAAGCAGTTCCACCGAGGGTTTCTAGGATGGCCAGTTGCATACATAGGAAAGTGTTTGCATGAAAAGAATCTGGGGACACATTATGTACAACTTCTCATAATACATTACACAGGTGCACAGACCACATTTACAGTAGTTGCTCAATCTTGACGTACAAATTTTAGACCTGAACAAAAGGTACTATAGATTAATGGCAAGTAAGTGAAAGAAGAAATGCATTTAACTGGTGTGCTACTAACACAGGAAGCATGCTAACTGAAGAAAAGAATAATATTGTGGCTCACACCTCTGACCCCAGAACCCTGAAAAGCCAAGTAGGAGGATCTCTGCCTCAAGATTTCAGGACCAGCCTGAGCAAGAGCGAGACCCCCATCTCTACTAAAAGTAGAAAAACTAGCTAAGCTTGGTGAAAGATACCTATTGGCACATCTACTTGGGAGATTGAGGCAAGAGGATCACTTTAGCCCAGGACTTTAAGGTTGCTGTGAGCTATGATGCCACAACACTCTACTGAGGATGACAGAGTGAGACTTAACCTCAAAAAAAAAAAAAGGGAATATTATTGTTTAATCTCTGAACAGAACTTTTTTACTGCTGAGAAAAATTCACAAAACAAGAAAGGTAATGTTTTTCCCTTAATAGAAGCAATAAGAACTGCATTTCATAGCTGAACTTTCATATTTCATTATCCCTAGCCCTATTTTTAAGGCAAGCATAGAACAAAGTTTGTTGAGGAACAGAAGGCAGGTTTAGGGAGTAAGAACAAGATAGGCATACAGAACAAGATACAAGCTTACAGAGCAAGATATGCTGGCCATAGACAGCCTTCGCTGCCAGGGCAAGTAGGTAATGAAGCACTCTAGGACACTTTTAACTAAAAGTCAAGTAGATATTGAAGGTCTGGTATTTCAAGAGGTGGATTTTTATTTCCAGTTTTAATATAAAATCATGCCACCCCTGATGATTGGACTGGTACACCAGAAACCTTGCTGTCAAAGGTATTTTTGCTTGGCATTTCTATTTTATATTTGCGGATCACAATTGTTAAAAGACTCCCTTTTGTAAAACCTGTATTTTTGTTGTTGTTGATGTTCTTTGTAGTTTGGTGGCCACAAAGGAAACAGATAGTGCACGGTCTCAAAGTGCTCCCATGTCACCTTCTGACTTTCTGGATAAGTTAATGGGGAGGACATCGGGTTACGATGCAAGAATCAGACCCAACTTTAAAGGTAATTGATCTGCTTACTATTTTATATATGTGGGGGTTTTTTTGAGACAGTTTCACTTTGTCACCCTTGGTAGAGTGTTGCAACCTCCAACTCCTGGGCTTAGGCGATTCTCTTGCCTCAGCCTCCCGACTACAGGAGGAGGGATTACAGACGCCTGCCACAACGTCCAGCTATTTTTTTGTTGCAGTTTGGCCAGGGCAGGGTTGGAACTCGCCACCCTCAGTATATGGAGCTGCTCCCCTATCCACTGAGCCACAGGCACCGCCCTATATATGTGTCTTTTACATACTAAGTATTTATAGATTTATCGTATTTAAACAAAATGAATTTTTTAATTTATTTCACCCAAAATTGTAATGTTTATTACCAATAATCTCCCAAACACTGTATATGTAAATGAAATCTGTTCACATGTTCACAGCTACCATAATTTTCCTTCTTTGGGCTAACAGTTTTTCTTTCTCTGATTCCTTAATTTTTTTGTTTTTGTTTTTTTTTCTGAGACAGAGTCTCACTATGTTGTCCTGGGTAGAGTGCCCTGGCGTCACAGCTCACAGCAACCTCCAACTCTTGGGCTTAAGCTATTCTCTGTCCTTGTAGGACTCCCAAGTAGCTGGGACTACAGGCACCTGCCACAATGCCCGGCTATTTTTTTGTTGCAGTTATTAAGCCAGCCTGGGATGGGTTCAAACCCACCACCCTCAGTGTACATGGCTGGTGTCATAACCATTGTGCTCTGGGCACTGAGCCCTTTCTAATTGTTATAATACTTATGTCCTTGACCATTTAGTTTAGAAATAAATGGAGTATTTTGTGTGTGTGTGTATAAATATATGTTATTTAATTCTACCAGTTATCTTACTAACTAGAATGGAAACTTCTTTAAGAATTGGCAATAAGCTTCCCCATCAGGAAATCTCTCCTTGTAGGACTCTCCATGTTATGGAAAATCAAACAGTTCTTAAATTTACTCACTGGAAAATGGGCTGGATTACAAAATAATAATGTTTAAAAGTATTCCACTTATCACATGCCTTACCTGAATTTCTAATAAAGATTGCAATTGTCAAATTTATTTCCTTGTGATTGGATTTAGGTAGTGCACCTTGGCAGGAATATCATGGAAATGATCCAACCTTCTTCTGATTGCATCTAATTAGAAGGTGGATCGTGTCAAATTTTGCAATCACTGGTGATGTTCCCTTTGATTACTTGATTAAGCAGGTGTCTATCAGGATCTATGTGTATATGCATAGTATGTATGTTTATACGTACTGACATATTTACCTCCCATCTTATCTTTTGAAAACCATGAGTTCATATCACTTATCTCCAACACCAGAGGCTTATTTCTAGTTTCTGAGTTTCCGATTTTAACTCCCCCTTCTGACAGTAAGAAAGCTGGCTCCCATTATCCTCAGTGTCATTACTTACCTTATCACCATACAATGCTTGTCTCCCACATGAACACCCTCCTACTGGGACTCTGAAACCTTCCTCATGGTCCTCTCCCTGTGTAGAGCCCTGTTCAATGTTCACACAGCAACTCCACATGCCACAGTATCCCCACGGGGACACTCCTCCTCCTTCTCTGGTCCCGACGCCCCCACTCTGCACCATGGTGTCCGACTGTGAGCACATCTTTCTCACGTATTCTGGCTCCAGTGCTCCATGCCCTGTGACCTTCTCCACTAGACGTCTTTTCCTCCTGCTCAGGGTGTCACACCCCTTCCAGCCACCTCAGCATGTCCTGCGTCACATGAATAAATGGCTTTAGGAATGCATCATTGGAAAGAAGGAGAAGGGAAGGGAAAAAGAGAGGGGCAGTATAAACTGGACTCTGTCCTTATGCCATCATTTACACAGCTTTCTAAGGTGCCTAACAAATTGTTGAAAATCTGGGTTTTAATCATCACATATGCTTTGTGTCAACTAAAACATAAAATAACTTCTGTCCTTGTGATGTGTGTGCACTTATATAAAGTAAAAATAATTCTCTTTTCTAACTTATTTAGAAATTTATTCTTTCTTTCCTTTTTTTTTTTTTTTTTTGAGACAGAGTCTTTGTTGCCCTGGGTAGAGCGTTATGGCATCATAACTCACAGCAACCTCAAACTCTTAGGCTCAAGTGTGATCCTCCTGCCTTAGCTTCCTAAGTAGCTGGGACTACAGGTGCCCACACAGTGTCTGACTAGTTTTTCTATTTTTAGTATACATGAGATTTCACTTTTGTTCAGGCTAATCTTGAACTCCTCAGCTCAAGGGATCCTCCTGCCCCAGCTTGCCAGAGTGCTGGGATCATAGGGGTGAGCCATCCTGCATGGTTTGAAATTTAATCTTTCAATTGCATCCTATGTCTTTTAAAAAGATAAGCATTTTTTATTATACTAAAAATTCCTTAGAATCATTCTTATGAAAATCTAGTTGGTTGTCTACCAGTTCTAGATATGCCCAGTGAATGACTGGTTGCTCCCCAGTGTGAATAATGATAACACCATCACCACGATATTGGCAATAACAATGGTATCCTTGCTTTGCATTGTACTGTCTTATTCTGTCTTCATTTCATCCCTGAACTTAGAAGCTCCTTTCTATTTTTTTAAAGACCATCTAAAAGAAAACCTGCTGCTGAAAACATCTGCAACTACTGTCACTTGCTTTCCAGGCCAGTGATGCCTAATAGAATCACACTTTAAAAGCACTGTTTGCCATATGGATGCTATGGCAGTTACTTGCTCTGTTGCTAAACATAGCCGTGTGCTGGATGCAAGCAACAGCTTTTGCATTGGCTCAGAGGAGTAGCAGACTGGCTAAAAACTGCTAAACAGGTGTTCTCTATAATGGCAATGGAAGATGTCACCCTGATCTGACATACCACAAGTCTGAAGTGGAGGATACAGTACCTTTAAAATGTAATGGTACTGTGTTCATTTTGTGCTTTGTAACCTATCTCCATGGACTGTCACCGTCCTTGGTTAGGTCCATTCTGTGCACACATATGTACACACACACACAACACTCCAGACTATTGCGATGAATTCCTAACTGTTTTTTCTCCAAACTTTTGGCCGGATGCAACCTTTCATAGTGTCATGGGAGCGCCTACACTCCCATGATCCAATCTCTAATGCCTCCAAAGCTCTCAGGATGTAAATTCAATATATCAGGGCTTCATGTTGAGGACACTCATGATTGAAAGAATGGCTTTTATTTTCAAATTGCTGTATTCTTTAATATTTTTAAAATTTTTATTTTTATGTTTTGAGACAGAGTCTCACTCTGTCACCCAGGCTAAAGTGCCATGGCATCATAACTCACAGCAACCTCAAACTCCTGGGCTCAAGCAGTCCTCCTGCCTCACCCTCCTGAGTAACTGGGACTATAGGCAGCTGCCACCACACCTGGCTGGTTTTTCTATTTTTAGTAGAGATGGGGTCTCGCAACTCCTGAGCTCCAGGGATCCACCTGCCTCGGTACCTCGGAGTGCTGAGATTAGAGGCGTCAGCCATTAAAATTTTTAAGCGTTATTCTTATTTACTCTTGTCTTTATATCTCTCTTTCAAGTGAGTGTCTGACATATTTTTTGAGATTTGGAATTAGAATTTGGTGTCTGAATCTATTCATCCTTCTTCCTGCTGTAGAATATCTATGCAAATAAGAACCAAATAGTACTTTTTTGGTTCTAATATCCAGGCAGGGAACTTATCTGGTAACTAGATAGGGAATAAACTTTAGACCTAAGAATGCTGTGAAGTACTTTACCCTTAAATTAAATTTAGACTTTGAAGGCAGGCTGACTTTTTACTTTTAGGAAGAGCTTTCTGCATCTTATTGGAGGCATGTTGTAGAGGCAGGGGCTGGAGTATATTTTAAATAAAAGGAGGCATCATGATCCTAACTATTAGTAAAAGTCTCTATTAATTGCTTGTTTTTAATCTCTATTCCTTAATGGAAGTGTTATATTCCTTAGTCCATCCATTGGTCATACTATTCAAGCCTTTGGTCAGCAAGTGATGCCAGCACCATATTTTAGGAAGAAAACAAAAATATTAGGAATGGCTTGAAGACCATACATAATATCATTCCTTTCAGAACTTTCCTGGAATACTAGGATACAACATGTATCACTTGCTCCCAAGGAACACGGAAATATACTCCACAGACATGATTAATTTCAGAACCCTCAAACCTATGATGAATTTTTTCCTCCATTTTATTTTTCTCCACTATTATCTATAATCCTATGACTAATAACCAAATTTGAAAGATGAGGCCAAAAATATGATTGAGAATGCCTCAGTTCTTATTTAATGCTCATGGAAAATTATAGTCCAAAAAATAAAGACTGGCTGGGTGTGGTGGCTCACACCTTTAATCCTAGCACTGTGGGAGGCCAAGGCATGAGGATCTCTTGAGTTCAAGAGTTTGAGATTGCTGTGAGTTCCGATGCCACAGCACTCTACCCAGGGTGGCAGAATGTTACTCTTCTAAATAAATAAATGAAGGCAAAATAATAAAAGGGAGGCTAGAGAAAAAAGGTGCAAAAAATAAAGACCTTTCCCCTTGCTAAATTAAAGTTTTAAAAATTGTCTCCACAGGCTTGGGGCCCATAGTACAGTGGTTCCTGTGCCAACCACTACCCTTGAGGCTGGTGGGTTTGAACCCAGCCTGGGCATCCTGAAACAACAATGACAACTAAATAACAACAAAAAAATAGCCAGGTGTTGTGGCAGGAGCTTGTAGTCCCAGCTACTTTGGAGGATGAGGCAAGAGAATCACTTAAGCCCAAGAGTTTGAGGTTGCTGTGAGTTGTGAAACCATAGCACTCTACTAAGGGTAATATAGTGAGACTCTGTCTCAAAAAAAAAAAAATCATCTCCACACTGTTTTATTTATTCATTCAAGTTTTATCCAGAAAGATCATATCATATGGAGCTATTAGTCCACTAGTAGCAGCTTTCTCCAACAAGATGCAGCTCCATCTGCATTTTTTTGAAGGTGAATCAACTCAATACTAAGGCTCTTGTGTTTTTCCTCTACAAAGAGTGTGTGTCAATAGAGCATAACAGAACTTTTCTGAAGCCAGGTAATGTTCCCAGATTCATATTTGCTATCTCCAGCAAAAGAAACAGAGTCTTGGTTCTATCTGGGGGAAACAGAGAATAACCTAGAGAATATCAAAGATTGGTTTTAGCCAGCCACTGTGGCTCACAACTGTAATCCCAGCACTCTGGGAGGCTGAGACAAGTGGATCTTGAACTCAGAAGTTCCAGACCAGTCTGAGCAAGAGTGAGACCCTGTCTCTACTTAAAATAAAAAAAAAAATAGCTGGGCATATTGGTCAGCACGTGTAGTGCCAGCTACTTGTGAGTCTGATGCAGGGGGATTGCTAGAGCCCAAGAATTTGAGGTTGCTGTGACCTACGACACTGGGGCACTCCAGCCAGGGTGACAGAGTAAGACTCTGTCTCAAAAAAAAAAAAATTGGTTTTAGCTTTTTTTTTTTTTTTTTTTAGAGACAGAGTCTCACTTTATCTCCCTTGGTAGTGTGCTGTGCCATCACAGCTCACAGCAACCTTCAACTCCTGGGCTAGGCAATTCTCTTGCCTCAGCCTCGTAAGTAGTTGGGACTACAGGCACTCACTGCAACGCCGAACTGTTTTTTTGTTGCAGTTTGGCCGGGGCTGGGTTTGAACCCACCACCCTCAGTATATGGAGCTGGCGCCCTACTCACCGAGCCACTGGTGCTGCCTCTGGTTTTAGCTTTTTAGGATGCCAATCAGCCTGTATATATTTTTAAGAGTTCACTTTAGACTTATATTCAGTTAAGAAAAAAAAGTATTTTCTGACAGTTTATTGTAACTTTGTACTTCATTTATGATGGGATTTAAAAAATTATGAAAATTGCTTTCTCCTCTTTCACACAATCACATATAAGATAATCTTCTTACTTACAAACTTTAGAAATTTGTAAATATTTAGAAATAACCTATGAGGATATAAAATGTTTATCAGTAATTAATATGAATTTTTAATGTTCCAAATCACTGACTCCTTTTTTCATATTTTTCTCTAAAAAAATTTTAGTTCATGGTTACCCCAGTAGTAGATAATGGCCACAGATTTTTCTAGTCTAGAATTGAGTAGGACAATGGTTTCTAAGCACTCCTGCACCTTTCAATCTCCTAGAGCACTTTTAAAAATACTTTGGTTGTTTGGCATATCAACTAAATTAGAAGGAGGGAATCAGGTATCGGTATTTTTTTTAAAGATCCAAAGATCATTTCAATGCACAGTATAGTATTCAGAGGCCCGTGCCCCCAGACACAGCCTCAAAATCCAGAACCTCTAAACCTCAGAAGCTTCAAAACCCCCATGGAGGGCGAAACAGGTTTGGAGATCATTCAAAAGTCCGTCTTCAGAGCTGTGTCTCTATTTGATGTGTGTGGGTAAGCCTCATTCAAATGGCTCCTCATTTGACTTGACTGAGAACACTCTTGTTGGGAGAATCCTTATTCCTTAAAAGTAGTAGGAAAATTGTTAACACGGTAGCTGCTAACAGCTGCCACGGTTGGGGCAAATAATAGCCTGAACAAAAATTTTAAAAGATCTGAGGAAGTTAAGTGTCCCTAGGAAGCTCTAACAGCTTTGCCATATTAGAGGTTACCTGAGTGTGTCAGGCTGAGGCCAGAAAGCCCTATCGGTCCCAGTAGCTCTGGTCTGGATGACCTCAGGCCCTGAGCAAGCAGGAGGTAGAGCGGAAGTTGCAAACTGCCTGAGTATTGAAAGCAGCTGCCCAAACAAACACAAAGCCCCCAGACAAAAGGTGAAAGATGTACTGGCTTGAAGCAATAAACCTGAGAAATCTCCAGCCACTTTAGTTGATCACCAAACTCACTAAGCTAAGAGGTCTCAGTGGCTGTGCATGAAAGGGAAATACAAACTTTACAGTATCAGTCCAGGTAAGTCACTACATCACCAAGAGTAAGAATAAGAAAAATCAGCAACATAAACTGTGGGTTGGAAGTAGGAGGGTCTGGTTTCCAGAATTGCTTTACCATATTATCTAATAATAATAATAAAGTATCCAATTTTCAACAAATTTATGAGACAAGCAAAAAAACAGAAACATATATAGCCTATACATGGTGGGGGTGAAGATCGAGAGAAACTGTCTTTGAAGGAGCCCAGATGTTGGACTTTAAATTAGGCATTCACAGGACCATTAGCGATACCTAGATTATAGAAACTGAGACCATGAGAGATTAAGTAATGGTTAGTGAGCAGTATGTGAAAATATTGTAGGCAAGTCTCTGAACAACCTTAATGTTTTAATCTCTTTTCTAGGCTCTCCAGTTAACGTCACATGCAACATATTCATCAACAGCTTTGGCTCCATCGCAGAGACCACCATGGTAGGCATATTACTATGTAACAAGTGTCACACTACAATAATCTGCAATCATATTACTGGCCATTTTTCTGCTGTTACATAATTTACAACCCAAATGAATGTAACAATATTTTTAAAGATCCAATTAGTGGTATAATTAAATTAGAATCAGCTACATTATAATTCATTTAGAGGTAGTATACTGGAAAATAAATGTAAGGGGAAACATATTAATCATATATTAAACATATATCTCGTATTAAGCCTTGAAATAAAATGGAAATTTTTACTATATAAATAATTTTATTTCTTTGTAATGCTATTTGGTAGTCAGACATAAGCATGGTAGTAAATTCTTGCATGTTTAATTATCCTATACACTTAACAAATTTATTTATGTTGAGTATTCTGATTATGATTATACTTTTTCAAAGGAATATAGAATTTGTCTAAACATTAAATATTTTGCAAATAGTAGTATAATCATCACTTAACATTTATGCAATCGAGTTATTAAAGCCAGATAAATCTAGAAATGGTTGTTACAGACCAAATTTATTGTCTTGACTTTTACAACTTTCTTTAAAGATCACATTATCTCATCTTTGTCCTGTAGTTTCTATTGTGCACTTTAGCTAAAATAAAATGCAGAAATAGACACTTTACTTACTAAATATCTACCACATTATTTAGCAGCCAGTTTACTTTTTCGTGAAACTATGTATGAATTACATAGGTTTATACTGTATTTCTAGTTATTGAGTATAATTTGCCTTACTTTTCAAAGTTAATATTAACTAAAATATGGGGTAAAATACTTATAGATTTAATAGTTTCAGAAATCATTATTAAATATTCTCACTGGATGGTAAATTTTCTTAGAAAAAATAATTTAACATCCAAATTATGACATGTGGGGGGTGTATGCATACATGTAGGGTATATTTATAGGGACCATCTGAACATGAAAAGACTATTCAGGCACCATTTCTTTTTATTTTATTTTATTTTATTTTTTTGAGACAGAGCCTCAAGCTGTCACCCTGGATAGAGTTCCGTGGCATCACAGCTCACAGCAACCTCTAATTCCTGGGCTCAAGCGAGTCTCCTGCCTCCACCCCCCAAGTAGCTGGGACTACAGACGCCCGCCACAACGCCCGGCCATTTTTTGGTTGCAGCTGTCGTTGTTTGGCGGGCCCGGGCTGAATTCGAACCCACCAGCTCAGGTGTACGTGGCTGGCGCCTTAGCCCGCTGAGTCACAGGCGCTGAGCCAGGCACCATTTCTTTTTAAATGCTATTTTTGTAATGTCTGCAATATTTTGTCATTTACCAGGATCTCTGTGGTTCTATTCAAACAATATAACTATAATAGAAGCATTAAAGGAGAAGAACTGAATTTACAGTTGAGAGCATTACATAGAATTATCTTTCCATCTCAAACTCCTAGGCTTAAGCGATTTTCTTGCCTCAGCCTCCCAAGTAGCTAGGACTACAGGCACCTGCCACAATGCTTGGCTATTTTTTGGTTGTAGTTGTCATTGTTGTTTGGCAGTCCCAGCCAGGCTGGGATTGAGCCTGCCAGCTCCAGTGTATGTGGCTGGCACCCTAGCCGTTGAGCTACAGGCACTGAGCCAAAACGGAATTGTCTTAAACATAGTGCTCTATAAGTTAACATGAATGTATGAGCACAGGTTTAAAGACAGAGAAAATACCTATAATTTGTCTGTATAGGCAAAATGTTGTGCTTCTGCTGTGATTCCATCTCTAAAATGGCTAGAATCCTGTTTTGAGCTTTGGCATATTTCAGATTCTGGTTAAATATCTGTTCTCGATTTATATCCTGCCTTTGAACACACAGTTCAAATCACCCAAAGATGATGGAACTGCTTTAACTTTCTTCTACTCAAGCATCCCCAATTTGTATTTCTAGTCCTGGTAACTTTCTCATTTTAAGTGTTTATATACACACTGGATAATTCTAAAAACCTGTAAATATAGACATATCCTTTCTACATAGTTTATTCATTCATCCAATAAATGTGTTTTGGACTGGGAGCAGTGGCTCAAGCCTGTAATCCCAGCACTCTGGGAGGCCTAGGCAGGAGGATCCCTTGAGCTCACAAGTTCCAGACCAACCTGAACAAGAACAAGACCTCATCTCTACTAAAAATAGAAAACCTAGCCGGGCATGGTAACAGGTGCCAGATACTTGGGAGGCTGAGGCCGGAGGATTGCTTCAGTTCAGGAGTTTGAGATTGCTATGAGCAATAACTCTCTGGCACTCTACCCAGGGCAACAGAGAGAGATTCTGTTTCAAAAAAAAAAAAGTATTTTTGAGGGCTTATGATGAGCCACGCATTCTGCATACCAAGGATAAAATGGTCATTTTATTCTGACCAATCTTCTTTTGTTGATGTATTAGTAAACCATAAACCACTTCTATTATAGAGTTGAAATTATTAGCCTCATTTTTGTAACTCTTTGTTGCCATTTCATATACATGCAGAAAAAGACACGCGTTATAGAGATGGAGTGCGGTGACTTATCCCAGAGTGAACACACTGCAATGACAGAGTAGTGTGCCAGAGCCTGCTATACCTCCTGGCATTCCCTGTCCCTACGCTTCCTGAAGTGGGCTGGGCACATACGCAGCACTGTGGCATTTCAAAATGAACACCTTGGCCTAACTGCCTATTTTCAGAAAACAGATGCCTCCCCATCTTGTCACACATATATTAAAGAGTTAGAGAATTGTTTTGGTATGTGATTTAAATCACTATTTATTCATGGGACCAGAGCTTTTCACCAGTGTCCATATTATTACTATTATTTTCTTTTTAAGACAGAGTCTCACTAGCGTCGTGGCGTCACAGCTCACAGCAACCTCCAACTCTTGGGCTCAAAGGATTCTCTTGCCTCAGCCTCCCAAGTAGTTGGGACTACAGGCACCTGCCACAACGCCCAGCTATTTTTTGGTTGCAGTTGTCATTGTTTGGCAGGCCTGGGCTGGATTCAAACACGCCAGCTCCAGTGTATGTGGCTGGCATCCTAGCCACTGAGCTGCAGGCACCGAGCCAGAATAAATTATTTTATAAAATAAAAACAAAAAAGATGAGACACTTTGGTACAATAGTTTGTCAAGTGCTTGTACATACTGGCATGGGGCAGGGCTTGAGGGCAGCATCTGAGGGGCTGGGGTGATCTCATGGAACTGTCCAACTGGATGGGTTTTCGTCTTCATCTCAAATGACGTTTTCACATTTTAGCTGGAACAACGTGCATACACATTAGAATGCTACTTTCAATCTTTAGATTTTCTCTTCCCTCTCCTCCTCTCCTCTTTCTTCTCTTTTCTTTGCTTTTTTGTTTGAGACAGAGTCTCTGTCTGTCACCTGGGTAGAGTGCCACGGAGTCATAGTACACAACAACCTCAAACTCCCAGGTTCAACTGATTGATCCTCCTTCCTCAGCTTCCCGAGTAGCTGGGACTACGGGGGCTCACCACCACACCCAGCTAGTTTTAGAGGCAGGGCCTCGTTCTTGCTTCTTTTCTTATAGTATCAAGAACTGTGCTTAGTATCATGGAATATTCCATCCCAGCATAGTACTGATACTACTAGTCAGGAAGGATTCCTTCCTCCATAGTCTATGAAATAACTAATGGAATGAATGTCAATGTTATTGCTTCCATAAATATTTGGTGAAATTCACTAGTAATGGCATGGGGACTGATCATTTCATTTGCTCAAAGGTTTTCAATTACAAGCACTTCTGCTCAAATGGATATAGAACTATGTAGTGTTTCTGTAGTGTCAGTTTTGCAATAGTTGTACTTTTCATGGAAATTTTCCATTTCTTCAAAATTGCCACATTATTTACATGAACTTATTTATAGCATCTTTTTTTACTCTGAGGGATTTTGCAATGTTACTATTTTTTTTCTTCTTTCTGGTAGTTTGATTTCAGCTCCTTTCTTTCCTAATTAATTTACATAAGGATGTATTTCATTTAATTCTATTAGGGATTTTTGCTGCCTTGTGACTCTATCATTAATGCTTGTTTTCTTCCACTATTCAATTTGTGTCTCTTCAATTGTTCTCTGATACTGTGTGTGTGTGTGTATATAATGTATATATATAAGGTATGTGTGTGTGTGTATATATATATATATATATATATATGAATTTTGACTGGCAAAATAAATTATTGTAAATCCATAAACATCCCCCAAGTCTACAGTTCAGATCAATCCATCTTCCATTCCTTCATATAAATAAGTCCACAACCTACATAAAGGTAATTCATTCCCAGTCTAAGCTGATGATTTTCTTGTGCTATTTTAGTGGGTTTTGTTGGAGTAACATTTTCTCCCTGTGTTGATTTATCAAGCGGACTTCAAAAACATCCTATTATTTTGTCCAACTTGTTTTTAAGGTTCATTTTTTTCCTTTTTAAATATTTTATCTAAAACCACAAATATTTAAAATTTGTAATTATGGTCATGATAGGGCAGCAACCCTCTCTGATAATGTCCACCATTGCATCATTAACTAATACTAGTCCCACACAAAGTAGCTCCTAAATACTTACATATATTCATGTATATTTAAAGACACACACACATAGACATCTGAAGGCTGTCTGGAAAGTATCCAGCCATTGTTAATACTATTGTTCATATTACATGGCTGGATGCTCTCTGGATAGTCCTCAAATGTGTAGATAGATAGACAGACAGACAGACAGACAGACAGACTTATTTGAATATGTGTAAATATATTTGCATTCTTGCCAACAAAGACTTCTTTTTCCAAAAAGAGAACATGCTATTGTGTCTTTGACACAAATATAAACAGTTATCTTTACTGCTTTGCAATATACCCTATTTCTGTAGTTTTGAGCACTGGCCACTGCTTTAAGTTAATAAATACTACTGTCTCTAAAAAAGGAGTTAAGCGGCTAATCACACAATCAAGTCAATGCTGGCTAATATTGCCTAAATGTACTTGGCTTTTTTTATTTTTTATTTTTATTAAATCATAATTGTGTACATTAGTGCAATCATGGAGTACAATGTGCTGACTTCATATACAATCTGAAGTATTTTCATTGAACTATTTAACATAGCCTTTATGGCCTTTTAATCACTATATGAAGACATTTATATTCTGCATTTAGTAATTTTCACTTGTACCCTTCTAATATGCACTGTAGAGGTGTGATCCCACCAATTAGATTAGAG